>CAJQZJ010032137.1:379779-408725 GCA_907164525.1 Lophiomys imhausi
TGTGTGTGTGTGTGTGTGTGTGTGTGTGTGTGTGTGTGTGTGTGTGTATGTGTTGTGTGTTTACAACGTACAGTACAGTTACTGTCTAGGGATCTTGATGTGGTTCATTCTACCTGGCAGTTAAAGAATTTAAAAGGCAGGGGGAAGTCTTGAGTGTGACATGTAGCAGCAGAGAAAATTGTAAGCACTGGTGGAAAATAAAGTCGCTTATTCACAGTGAGATAATACATACACAGCAAGACACAGAGACAAAGACCATGTGCAAAGGAGAGGAGGACTCAGGAGTGCAATATCCAGTTTCTCCTTGGGGTCTGAGGGATTTAAGGATCCTTAACTTAGAACTTTAAGTTGGTCAGTTTGAACAAAGACAGGAAAACTTAGACCCACAACTTTGGGGTAAACATGTCCCAATTCTGCCTTTAAATGGTCCACAGGCACAGAGGGTAATTACTGGGTGGAGGAAAAGCCCAATGGATCTTTAGGCTTTTGACTTTTATCATGATAATGAGAAAGAAGCTGGAAGGGTGTCATCTTTAATTGTGTACCTTCTTATCTCTCTGCCTATAATAGGATCTGGCTAATTCATTCAACTTCCTTACTTTCATACCTTCTACTTTATCTTGTATTGCTAGAAATTATCTCTAGAATTACTATCCCTTTGGACCATGTCCCCATATCCAAATCATGGCATTATCCTATATCAATGTCATCATGATAATGATATTTGAAGTGCTTAATCTCACAACATTTTGATTACTATATTTACAATATTTTCTGTTAGTGAAATTTCCTTAAACTTGATTTTCCTTGTAATAGTCATGGTGACACTTTTTCTTGACTTATAACTATTTAATACATAAGTTACTTCATTGGAGTACTTTTCTCTCTTTACTGATTTTCATGATGTAAATCCAGCCTCTTTCTCTCATACATATTTTTTGCATGATCTCATCAACAGGCACACACTGAATTCATACACTGATGTATGTGGATTTGGTATGCACATTTCAAATGTCTCTATTATTAGCTGCATAGAAGTGGTTGTAATTTAATTTCAATAATGGAATAACCACAAATTGAATAAAATACAAATAGATAAAAAAGTAGGATCATCTCAATAACACAAATAAGCAAAACACAGAATCATAAAGAAATTGAACTTATAACTTGAAAGGCTCTATACTAAATATTACACACAGGGACCCTTAGTTAAAAATAGTAAACATAAAATAGAGGGTGCTTGGCAAGATGGAACTCTGTGGATTAAAAATTTATGAAATTTACTTACTGCTCTCTGATCTAGAAAAGCTGTAAATATTCATCACCAATATGATTCACATAAGAGGTCAGTAATAATGTGTATGTTTTTCTTTTTTGTAGACAAGGTAAATGGAAAACTAATGGATGTAAATACCATAAACAATTCAAAACCAGAACTTTTAGTATTTGATATTTTGGACTAATTCTAGAAATGAAACACTTGTGACAAGTAGGGCATGTTTCATAAATCCCACTGTTTTGCTGAAACTAGAAGAAAATTAGTCACAGTCCTCATGACATCCAGGATGTGGAAACCAAGGCAATCTGGTACTGGTATTACTTAGAGTTCACTTGTCAAGTTTGGGTCTCCAAAACAAAATGAGCATGTGCATCACCAAAACCTTAATTACTTTATTAGATGTAGGGACTGAAAACCAATGTGCCAGGACATAGAAATGTGTCTCTGAGGTGCTGAGAAGAACAAAACGGCAGCCTACAGACTGGGAGAAAATCTTCACCAACCCCACATCTGAGAGAGGGCTAATATCCAAAATCTACAAAGAACTCAAGAAATTAAATGCCAAGAAACCAAATAATCCAATCAAAAAATGGGGGACAGAGCTAAATAGAGAATTCACAAAGGAGGAATCCCTAATGACTGAGAGACACTTGAAGAACTGCTCAACATCCTTAATCATCAGAGAAATGCAACTCAAGATGACTCTGAGATTCCATCTCACACCTGTCAGAATGGCTAAGATCAAAACCTCAAATGACAACATATGCTGGCGAGGGTGTGGAGAAAGGGGTACCCTACTCCATTGCTGGTAGGAATGCAGGCTTGTGCAACCACTATGGAGGTCAGTCTGGTGATATCTTAGAGAACTTGGAATAGCTCTGCCTCAGGACCCAGCCATACCACTTCTGGGTATACACCTAAACACTTCTTCACGGAATCATAAGGAAGTTTCCTCATCTATGTTTATATCAGCCTTATTTGTAATAGCTAGAAACTGGAAACAACCCAGATGTCCCTCAACCAAAGAATGGGTTAAAAAACTGTGGTACATCTACACAATGGAATATTATTCAGCTATCAGAAACAATGAAATTATGCAATTTGCAGCCAAATGGATGGAACTAGAAAAGCTCATCCTGAGTGAGCTAACCCAGACTCAGAAGGACGCATATGGCTTATTCACTTATAGTAGGATTTTAGCTATATAATAGAAGGTATCAATACTACAACTAACACACCAAAGGGAACTTGGACATAGACTTTTTATTTTTTATTTTTATTTTTTATTTATTTTTTATATATTAGTTATATTTTTCTTCTATTTTTTTAGTCTTTTTTATCTATTGTCTGCTTATTGGTTTGTTTGTTTAGTAGTTCTCTCTCCTGGGTAACGAGTCACTTTTCACTGATGGTACTGCTTCATAGATCCCCAATGAATGAGGAGGCTCTTGGCCCTCATACAACCTCTCATCTGAGATGACAGACTGTTATATAAGGACACCCCACCCCAGAGAAATGGATGGAAGGGTTAGGAGGTAAAGAAAAAAAAATGAAATGCGATGTTTCGGCCTTTTACTACTAATTGTCATAAACTGATTAGGATAATTAAGAAATGCAAACTAATGGTTATGCAAGCCGGTCATTCTGTTAGGTACTATGACAGCCTATTATAGTTATTTTCTAAGCTAATCAGAAATAAACCTGCTACGAGACAAGCAACATCTGCTTACCTTAATATAAGAGATAGATAGGGCCTCTTCAAAAACCTCAGGAGATTTGCAGAATATGGCATTCAAAGATGTTTTCATAACTTCAGATTTTTTTATATCAAGACATATCAACTCCTGCCAGCATCCCTTATTCTACCCCAAGTAGAAGATGAGCATTGAGGAATCTCCAGTGGGAGATGATTGAATTAGTCGCAAGCCTATCTCTTGGTAGGAAAAGCCCCTTGCTCCAACTGTAGACAGAATGCTGTCCAAAAAGGACAAAAACTGGAAGCAGGTAAGTCGACAGCCTAGCTCTGCCTAGACAGGGTAGGCAAGTCCTTCATAACCCCTGCTCTACAATCAATGTCTGTCAGAGAAACAGGGCCAAATGACTGAAGATCGATGCTGTAATGTATGGAGACAAAATGGGAACTGTCCAGGCAGCCACTGGTATGTCATTTCTTAGTTTTGGAAGCTGCAGGCCCTGTACTTCCTATAAAATCAGATATATTTATCCCTATCAGGTTTCTGAGGTGGTTGAAGAACAGATAGCTATAGTCTCATAATTAAATTTTGAGTTGTTTAGGAGTCAAAAGAGTGTTATAGATCTAAAAAGATACTTTTAAAATTGTGTTGCAATTAGTATGAATGTTGAGTCAGATATAGAACTTTAAACTCATGGAGATGGTTAGATAGTAGAATGTTAAAGTCAGGTACCAAATACATATGGACTGGACACTGGGAATGTACGCTAAGCCATATAACTCTCATAACTGTGGCCTAATTACCTCTGTTGTTTTGTATTGTATTTATTATTATAAGAGAAAAAGCCATTTGTTGGACTGAAAGGGGAAACTGTGGGGGGAGATAAGATATACCTTAAATTTAAAAGAAGAAAAAAAAGGGAAGAGGATGGGGGGTTGCGGGTGGGAGGGTGGGACTGGAGGGGAATAGGGAGGGGACTGCGATTGAGATGTAACTTGAAGAAATAAAAAATAAAGGAAAAAAAAAAAAGAAATGTGTCTGTGAAAGAGTAGCATCTTTCAAGGTGTTTCTCACCTTTAATCTCCACACCATCTATATAATGGAAGTTGGATCTGCCAGACTCAGCTCTGCATTGCTCTGATTTGTTAAGCAAATGTGGAATACAATAAATAACAGCTATCCTGTGCTTTAGTAAAACACATTAGCTGCAGAAACAGTGGTATGGTGAGAGACAATAGGAATCTTTCTCTTCTTGTGAGTGCTAAGAGTTTGAGATTTTGTTATTTTTACTTTGCTTATATCCTCACAAAGAAGAAACAGCCTGATAAAAGTATTTGTGGCTTTAACATGGATTTAATAATGAAAATTATCTGTAAATGGAACCATTCATACTAGATATAATTAATAGCCTTACATACGTGTAAGATTAGTGAATTAGTGAATTCTGATGTTTCAGCTTTTATTCTTATCCATTCTTTGGAATCATTTATAGAATATCTACCAAGTGAACATAATGTTATGAATAGAACTAAAAAGATCTTTAAAAACATCAACAAGGTATGCAAGCTATGATATAACTTGAGACTTCAAGTTTGATAGTGAACATACATATGCTTCAAACTTATGGTAAATGTATATGTCCAGAATCTAAGCAACAAAGTGTTCTAAGCAAGGCATGGTCCTTCAGTAAATTCATAATGAGTAAATCAGTGATTACAAAAATTTTGCAATTTTTGAAAAAAATTGATTTTTTAAAAAATCCTGAAACATTTTGAAAAAATTTTATCAATTGGAATTGACAAAAAAAGGAGAGATCATATTTGGTGTCTTGTGGCACATATTGATGCTTCAGTTACACCACATAGTAGGAAATGTTGAGACCTTGAGACTACTCAAATTGTTCTTAAGTTTGCCACGAAGGCAATACAGAATCAACCAAAAGGCAGAAACTCACATTAGTAACTAAGGGTAGACACTGCATACAGAGTAGCACTTGCCTGTGTTCTGTAAAAGGAAATGATAGAGATGAGTTTCATTTGAAATTGGAGTATGTTCTCCATTTTATGCTATACCTCAGAAAAAAAAAATTGCCTATCTTAAGGATCATCTTGTTGCATATTTAAATTCTTCGAATGAAAATGAAATTTAAAGTAACACAATCAAAATTTAAAGTGTTTGAAATAACCTCATTTATCTCAACATTAATTTCCTCATCTTATCATTTCAATTACATTTCCATTGCAAATAGTAATACCTTGATGATTTGTAATAAGTTTTATATTTATATTTTGAAAACAAAGATGTGTGTTTAATGACTAAATTACTTAGTGCAATAATCTCACTCTATAAATCTACATAATTGTTCTGACCAAAACATATCTGTATACAGAGCTTGTGGAAAAAAGAGATGTTTTGATGATAAACCTACCTCATCATAATGTTATGTTTTTGTGATGACTACTAATTTAGCAAGACTTATTAAAGGATACCATGCTATGCCTATGTATGAGTGTGTGGAAAGCATACACATGAACACATACACACACACACACACACACACACACACACACACACACACACACACAAAGCCAACATTTGAAATGCTAGTTTAAAAGAATATAAATGCAGAGTATATGTTGTGTATAACATCAGTATAAGATTTAATTGTTGAATCTCTGGTTAGAAAGGAAAATAAAACTTATGGTGAAATTCTCAGAATACATTTGAACAATGAATATCAATTTATTTAAAATGTTTTGTATCTTAGTTGTGATATCATAAATAACATGGTATGATGGGGTTTGTATAAATATATGTGAATACAACTAGGTAGGACTTTTAACAAAAAGGTGCTTTTTAGAGTCAATATTCAAATTCATAATTTTGGAAGAAAAAACAATTCACGGGACAGGGTGGTGATGGGGCACACCCTTAATCCCATCATTCAAGAAGAGAACACCCTTAATCCCAACACACTAGAGACAGAAACAGGCAGATCTCAGAGCTCAAGGTCAGCCTGATACAACACAAACTCTAAATAGAGAAAAACTTCAATCCAGGAGTGGTGGAGCACATCTTTAATCCCTTCAGATGGGAACCACAGGTCTTTGATCCCAATAATTAGAATGCACAGACACATAGGATTTGGAAGGACTTAAGTTTAAAAGCTACTTACAAAAGGCCTATTCAATACAAACAAATTGTCTTTTGAGATCTCAAAATATATACATTAAGGCTTGTTTAGCTCCAAAATAACAAAATAATTTCTTCTTTAATCCATATTGAAAGATAATAATTTATATATTGTCAAAAAACAATTTGCTTCAGGAGAAATATTACCTGACCCCCCCCCAAAAAAAATGGTAACTGTCCCAGAGTTAGGATTAGGGCAGGGCTCTGTTCTTATCTTTCCAGGAGATTTAAAACATCCATTCAAGGAATCCAGGGACAACTGGACAAGGGAAACCTCAACAGAAAACAGATCAGACACCAAAGAAGACGAGTGGCCCAGATGATCCAGCCTTGCAGACTTCCTCAATAGCTGTTTCCATCAAAAGTCTACAACTAAAACAACTCAAAATCGCTAAGATCGTTCAACTCCACACACTGCCCCACCCAGAACTTCAGTAAAGCCTGGAAGATCAGCTTCTGTCTACAAACTTTTTAGGACATCTAAACAGCTGAGCACAAAGGACTGAACATAAAAGGATCGTATTAACATTTTTAACCATTTTTCCATTCTGGTTTGGGCCCCAAACAGGTTTACTACGACCCAAATCAGCAGGAAGTCATTTTAAGAGAGTGACGTCCCATGCCCAGAGGGTGGAGAGGGTGTTTCTCCCCCGCCCTTTTTTTGTTTTTTGATGAATAACAGAAAAATTTGTTATTTAGGGGAAGAGACTACAAGCTGTTAAATGGTCTTGTTAAATGGGTTTTGGAAGTTAGGCCCAGGGACTTCCTTCTTTTTCTTTTCTGTATCCTTCTTTCTCTCCTATGTAGGAGTGCAAAGACTTGAGAAAAATGGGACCAAGAAGAAGGGACAGATTATTGAATATGCCCTTATACCTTTGTATATTGATACAAAATTAGTATTATATTTGGCTAAAGTTGTATTGACCATTGTATATTGTGCAAAATTAAGATTGTATTGGACTACATCGGTATTGATTTTTGTATATTGATACAAAATTAATATTATATTTGGCCACATTGGTACTGATCTTTGTATATTGATACAAAATTAAAGGTAATGCTTCTTAAAGGTATTGTACCTAGTAATGCTTAAAAATGAAATGTGAAGCTCTGGTCTCTTGATACCAACCATCTTAAGCCATTTAGGATAGTTAAGAAATACAAACTCCTAGTCATGCAAGGCATTCTATCACAGATATTCTCTAAGCTACTCAGAAATCAAGTTGTTAAGAGACAGGCAACATTTGCTTATCTAAATATAAGAGATAGATAGGGCATCTTCAAAAACCCCAAGAGATCTGCAGAATATGGCATTCAAAGATGTTGTCTTAAATTAAGATTTTTTTGATATCAAGACATGTCAGCTCCTGACAGCACCCCCTATTCTACTCCAAGTAGAAAATGAGCATCTGAAGAATCTCCAGTGTGAGATGGTTGAATTAGTGGCAAGCCTATCTCTTGGCATGAAAACCCCTTGCTTCAACTATAGACAGAATGCTGTCCAAAAAGGACAAAACTTAGTAGCAGGTAAGTCGACAGCCTACCTCTGCCAAGACAGCGTAGGTAAGTCCTTCATAATTCCTGCTCTACAATCAATGTCTGTCAGAGAAACTGGACCAAAAGGCTGAAGATTGATGCTGTAACGTATGGAGAGAAAATGGGAACTGTCCAGGCAGCCACTGATATGTCATTTCTTAGTTTTGGAAGATGCAGGCCCTGTACTTCCTACATAATCAGATATATTTATCCTTCTCAGGTCTCTGAGGTGGTTGAAGAATAGATAGCTAGAGTCTCATAGTTAAATTTTGAGTTGTTTAGGAATCAAGAGGTTGTTCTGGATCTAAGAAGATGTTCTTAAAATCGTGATGTAAGTTAGTATAAACGCTGAGTTAGATATAGAACTTTAAACTCATGGAGATGGTTAGATAGTAGAATGTTAAAGTCAGGTGCCAAATACATATGGACTGGACATTGGGAATGTATGCTAAGCCATATAACTCTTGTAATCATGGCCTATTTATTTCTGTTGTTTTGTATTGTATTTATAGTTATAAGAAAAAACCATTTTTTTGGACTGAAAGGGAGAGCTGTTGGGGGGAAAAATAAATACCTTAAACTAAAAAAAAAAAAAAAAGAAAGGGAGGATGATGGGGGGGTTGAGGGGGAGGAGGGTGGAAGGGTGGGACTGGAGGGGGGAGTAGGGAGGGGATTGTGATTGAGATGTAACTTGAAGAAATAAAAAATAAATTATTAAAAAAAAAAGAAAGTCACTGATTAAGTTCCTTCTCTTTGAAGAAGAGGGATGGGGTCAGAGGGTGGAAGGGTAGGACTCGGAGGAGAGGAGGGAGGGGACTGTGATTGGAATGGAAAATGAATAATAAATGAATTAAATGGGAAAACATAAGGGTGTGTTTCAGTAGTATGGACATAATCTCCACTTACTTGAAATAATAGTCATTGATCAAATGTCTTTCAAAATCATAAGAACCTGAAGATGACATAACCTTTTTGAACCACTTTTATTTCATGCATAACATGAAGATTATAAAATGATGCTAATAATGTTGTTACTATTAAACCTCCCTAATTATTTTTTTCATCTTCACCTAAAACGTTTATTTTTATTTTTTTATACTTTATTTTATTATTTCTTCAAGTTACATCTCAGTCACAATCCCTTCCCTATTGCCCCCTCCTGTCCCACCCTTCCACCCTCTTCTCCCCAACAGCTCCCCCTTTCAGTCCAAAAATGGTTCTTTCTCTTATAATAATAAATACAATACAAAACAACAAAAAATAATTAGTCCAGAGTTATAGGGCTTAGCATACATTCCCAATGTCTAGTCCATATGTATTTGGCACCTGACTTTAACATTCTACAATCTAACCATCTCCATGAGTTTAAAGTTCTATATCTAACTCAGCGTTTATACTAACTTACATCACGATTTTTTTTTTTTTTTTTTTTTTGGTTTTTTTTTCGAGACAGGGTTTCTCTGACATCACGATTTTAAGAACATCTTCTTAGATCCAGAACAACCTCTTGATTCCTAAACAACTCAAAATTTAACTATGAGACTCTAGCTATCTATTCTTCAACCACCTCAGAGACCTGAGAGGGATAAATATATCTGATTATATAGGAAGTGCAGGGCCTGCAGCTTCCAAAACTAAAAAATGACATACCAGTGGCTGCCTGGACAGTTCCCATTTTCTCTCCATACATTACAGCATCAATCTTCAGCCATTTGGCCCCATTTCTCTGACAGACATTGGTTGTAGAGCAGGAATTATGAAGGACTTACCTACCCTGTCTTGGCAGAGCTAGGCTGTCGACTTATCTGCTTCCAAGTTTTGTCCTTTTTGGACAGAAGTCTGTCTACAGTTGAAGCAAGTACAGGTTTGTGTGTGTGTGTGTGTGTGTGTGTGTGTGTGTGTGTGTAATTCATTTTCTGAAATAAAAATTCTTCCTTTCCTTCTCCCGTGATCTCTCTTTCTCTCTCACTATACAAGGTCTTATTGTGCAGTGCAAGCTGGTCTCATATTCTTGTTTCTCTCCATCAGCATAAAGTGCGGGATTGCACTTCTGTCACATAGTACTCAGCTTGATGATACTTTTCAATTGTATGCTTGAAAACAAAGAATTTTAAGGTAAATAATGTCAGTTAAAATTTTGAAGATAATAAATATCACTAGAGGAGAAAAATTTTAAAATAAATTTTACATTTCATCTGAACACAGCAATCTTTTCATGGTGGCTAGTTTTACTATGCTGTGATGGCTTCCTTAGTAATTTTTAAACCTATCCTGACTCCTTTAAAAGCTTAATATTATTTTAATTGCAAGCAGGTGTTTTGCTTACATATGTATCTATACACTCTGAACCCAGTGAGGACTAGAGTTGCAGATAGCTATGAATCACCATGTGGGTGCTGGGACGTGGAAGAGTGACCAGTGCTTTCAGTCTTTAGCCACATCTCTAGCCATCTCATTCGTTTTTAAGTTAATTTAAAAAATAGTCAAACTATTTTGATTTTTATACAATTTAAATGTTTTAAATATCAATTTTATGATTTTGTGTGTAACAAAGAATTCAAATGAAAATTTCAGTAATTTAAAATTAATTTCAGTTTTATATCAGAAGCACTTAACTTTAATATTAGTGTTTATGAAACTAACTCTTAGGTCTGTGGCAATTAAATATTTAAAATATGAAACTAACTTTTAAGTCTGTGGTAATTAAATATTTAAAATATAAATTAATATTTCTTTAAAATACTGTTTTTAAATAGTAATCGTCAGTGTTTATCTCAGTACATATAAGATTTATTAGACAAAAGGAGGGAATTGATGGGGTGATGTTATGCATTCCAAATATTAATTAATTGGTCTTGCTTGCTGTCTGTTACTTTCTTTTCTAATCATTGTCTTTGACTGAATAAATGCTGAGGCTTGAGATTGGGCAAAGACAGAGGTAGGCAGGACTAAGGTGTGGGCTTCTGAGACACAGACGATCTTGGGGAGAAGAAACCTCTAGTAGAAGGAATAAGAATCCAGGTGTTGGAATAAGGAGACACACAATGGGGTAGATGAAAGAAGAGAATTCCATGTGGCCTGGAACATCGGCATAGCATGGAGAATAGCAGTCCAAGGGGTGTATGTATATATGGGGTCATATTTGGGGAATAGAATTAAAGGATAGCTTAGATGGGTAAGATTGTACAGTTCAGGCCAAGGCTTGTTAAAATAAAAATAATAAAAGAAGACTTAATTATTTAGTTGTTTAAAATGTTTTGGGAGATCCATTCCAATATAAAATAAGAAATGTATAGCTCATTTGATAGAGTTCTTGCCTAGCTTGCATGAAACAATAGATTTAGTTCAGTCCCTAGAATCACCATATGCCTCTTACTCCAGTTCTTGGAAAATAAAGGCAGAAAAATCAAGAGTTCAAGGTCGTTCTCAGCTACATAGATATTTGAATATCAGTCTGCACTACATGACATTTTGTCTGAAAAAATTGTAAAATACAAGTAAATAATTTACTATCAATTAATCAATTATATATGCATACATATATATGTCACAGTAGTTCTAAAAATTTATATATATATATATATATTTGTTGCCATTTGAAATACTTTTTGGAAAATTGTGTTGAATACAAGGAAAATAAAATGATTACAAATTCTAATGAAATTTAGGTGGATTCAGGGTTCAATATTTTTAAATACTTTTAACTTTTACCGATATTATAAATATATCTTTATTTGTCTCTTTAGTAAGTGTGGTGATGCAATATTATGAAAATACCACTTATTGTCTGAGAGTCTGGAACTTTTACTTAACCTCACTGCCAAAAAAAAAAAAAAAATACATCTTGAGGTCACTGAAGACTTACCTTGATATCACGCTCTGAATTCAGTATTTTGGCTTAAAGCTCCTTTAAGAAAATAATATAACAGTCAACCTTAGTTGTTTGGAATTTTTCATATAATTTGAATTTCTCAACGTAAGCCAATAGCTGTAATCATTTTTTTAACTTTTTATTGATTCTTTGTGAATTTCACATCATGCACCCCAGTCTCACTCACCTCTCTGTCCCCTTATATCTTCCCTTTGCACTTGCAACCTCTTGCCCCCAAAACAACACACACACACACACACACACACACACACACACACACACACACAACTCAGCAAAATATCAAAGTACAGAAAGCATCTCATCATGGAAGTTGTAGTATGTCACAGTGTGCCCCACAATATACTGTTTTGTCCAATGAGCCATTGGATTGGTCTGAGATCTCTGACTTCTGTGAGACCATCAATATTCAATCCTCATCAAGATTCTTCCAGTTATTCTGTTGTTGCCCTATGTCATGGAGATCCTGCAGCTTTTGATTAGCAAGACTAGCCCTTTTACTAGTCCCAACTATTTCCAGAAGATACAGATCTTGGAGTGGGTCAAGTCAGTGTCTGGATCTTATCCTGGATGGTTGTCTAGCTGGTCAGCAAACTGGCTTTCTCTTACCCACACCACTAGGTTGAGCTCTTCAGTCCTGCTTTAGTTAGGCCACCGAATGTCACCATTGGCAGGAGGTCGTCAGCTCTTCTGCTCTCCTGCCCTTGAACCAGCTCACCTGCCTCCATGCCTCCAGAGGCAGCTCAACTGTGCTGCCCAGTCACTGTGAAGAGCCCACTCTCTCAGATACTGAAGTCTTCGAGTAATGCATGTTAATCTTTCCTGGATCTGTGACTTTCCTTGTTCCATAAAACTAAAAAATTCATGACACCAATTCCACACTGGAACATGGACTTTAGGGTAACTTAAATTGGTGTCCCTAGGCCATGGTCTCCTGAAATGGCTCCAGAGTAACCTATTCCCTTTAAGATCAGAATTGTGGGTTTTGTGTATGCATGGTATGGTAATAAATGCTGGAAAGAGAAAATATGTTAAGAGGTTGAGAGCAATTTTATAAAACAAATATACACTATAAATAATGGAATCAGCATTCAGATATTGCTTGTTAGTGTCTTTTTGTTTATTATCTGGATTAGCTGGGGTTAGTTGACTCAGTAACCTAATCCTTTGTAAAACCCTGCTAATGATTTTTATCGATACCCCTCATCCCTTCTCTATGTGATCCTGCACTGTTCGATAAATACAGAGCAAACACCCTTTGTTAGGGAGACACAGACACATATTCAGGGAAAAACACATTCATGAGGAATCTTTTCAGCCAGGAACAAACTCAGACTTATACAACCCATACATAGGGATTGATGGAACACACCAGGAGAGAGAAGTGGAGAATAACTCAAGTCTAGACTGTGGTTTGGTTAAATTACCCCAAAGAGACAAACTTCACAATTTCTTTTCCTTAATGAAAAACTGATACATTTTGGATACTCTGAGGCTGTTATTAATGTGTTCAAGTAGACACAAGGAACTGTTGACTGGTTTTAACAGTTTTTCAGAGATCCATTTCTTATATAATTTTAGGCTATGTTTATTGAAATTTGTTACCCATACATGTATTCCTTACCTTTCCTTTTGAATGTTAAAATTTTTATGTGTATTTTAGGTTGGTTGTTTTGTTATAGGCATTTTGTCAGTGTATTTTGATCTTTCTAGCAATATAAAGCAACACATTTCGTGTTATGTCTTTCGTTTGGGTGTTTTTGCAATTGGTTAAAAAAATTTACACAAACACATTGAACCAATATAATTCTCCTAACCCAGCAGATAACTATGTCTTTTGGAATAATAGACACTGAAAGATATTTGAATAGTAATTGTGCATATATTTATTTTGGCACTGGATCTCAGTATGCCATTAAGGTTTTCTTTTGTAATTGAGCACAGTGTTTACTGGGCGCCCTTAATTTCATGTACTGTGAAAGCTTCCATCAATTAAATGTTCTCCTTTAACCATGTAGTATTTGAAGTAACTAAAAAAAAATTAATAATCATTGAGACAATTTTCTAATAAATCAGTATGATAAATGATTTATTATGGTGAGAATCATAGATACAATGTGAAGTTCCTGAAGTGGCTAATTTGTTTATGGCATCTTGGTTGTCATTGTTTCAGTGGCAGTTCATATATTATAATTACCTTCATATCTTTGTCATAATTGACAAAGGTGTTGGTAAAAAATTTTCATTTTGAATTTTGTCCCTATCTCATTGTGATATTTAATTAATATCAAACTTATCAAATAATATCAGGGTGAACAGTTTTTATTTAACTCCTACATTATTGACTAAAATATTGGCTTAATGTATTTCTGAATATCTAGTAGGACTAACCTTTATATTATGTATATAATATATTGCATATATTATATATATAATATATTGCATATATATAATATATTATATATATAATATATTGCATATATATAATATATTGCATATATTATATGTTGGTGAGGATTATGAGGTTGGACTTTTAAGGTATTTACTTATGTTATTTAATGTGTGTTAATTATTATCACTTATTGGTCTTTTTATTTAACTTAGCTATTTTTAGTAAATTATAAGTTGAACTATATATATATACATATACATTACATATTTTTATATATTTGTGTGTATTATAGAATGATATGCAAAATTATTTATAAAAGTTTGAATAAAAATTTTATGCATTTTAATTTCTCTGTATACATGGATACAATCCTATATACTAATATATCTATGTGATCACTTATTTTCTCTATTTATGTGTAACTTCCTTTCTTTTTATTATAATTGATTAATTCTGTCATATGTTTATTTTCCTGTTAATTGTTAAATGTAAACAACATTTAAATTTTAAATTAGGATTCTTTTTTTGTTTCAAACACAATTTTATTATGCTAGTTTCACTCTCACACTTCACACATTACTTATTATTAATTTCTTTTTTTATGTTACACTTATTTTATTCTTAAAAAAAGCCATTTAAGATGCAATTTTTCCACATTTCAAAGACAAGAAACTAAAATTAAAGAGAGATAAATCCCTTGCTTACGCTTGTTCTTTTTTCTTTTCTTGTTTGTTTTGTTTTTTTACATAAAGGAATAGTTCAACGGAAGTGAAGTGACCAAGCTATGACAACCTATGTAAAATCACACATTACTTAAATCTAAAGGTTTCTCAACATAAAAGGCAACAATTCCAAATATGCAATACAACAATACTAAGGCTAAAAATCCTAACTTTAAATAAATCCAAATCCACATTCTATATTCATCAGAACACACAATAGATTATACTAAGGGCTAACACTATAAGAACTAGTAGTAAATAATATTCCATCTAAGTCCTAAGTTTCAATGTATAGTGACACAGCTTGCATAGTCTTAACAAGTATCTCAATAACAATTGGTGAGCAGCCTGCATTACAATAACGCAGTCTTCATGCTCGGGAGCTATATGACCTGATATTTGTCTGTCAACCTGTCCAAGCTCCGATAACAGGAACAGTCCTGATGTAGCTGGGCATCGTTGGTCAGGAGGCTAGATTAGTATTGACCACGGAGAGTGCTTGCCCAAGAAGTCAGAGTGCTTGACCACGAAGTTAGTTTAACTCTTTGCACTCTGGTTCTCAGGTTCAAGTTCAGACGTTGATGAGCCATCTCTCAGCATGCCATGATCTCAAGAGTGAGATGGCCAGGTGGACTTCAGTCCCTCCTTCTATACTAGTGATTGATGTAAAGCTTCACCCCCTTTCTGATAGCCACTCACATCTGGTTATCTCCCCTTGGGTGGACACCAACATGTGGCTATCACACCTCTAGAGTCAGGGGGTGGACACTTGGGTGGTGTGTTAATCACCCCATTCTCACAGACACTCAACTTGTCTCACAATATTTGAAATGTATTTTCCCAAAATGGGGTTTACTTTGCTTTCCTGCCTGCCTAATTACATGCTCATTACGGTCATATGAGGGCCAAGAGCCTCCTCATTCATTGGGGGTCTACGAGGAAGTACCATCAGTGAAAAGTGTCTCATTGCCCAGGAGAGAGAACTAAAAAACAAGCCAATAAGCAGACAAATAGATAAAAAAGACTAAAAAATAGAAAAAAATAAATAAAAAATAAAAATTAAAAATAAAAAGTCTATGTCCAAGTTCCCTTTGGTGTGTTAGTTGTAGTATCCATACCTTCTACTATATAGCTAAAATCCTACTATAAGTGAATAGATGCCATATGTGTCCTTCTGAGTGTGGGTTAGTTCACTCAGGATGAGCTTTTCTAGTTCCATCCATTTGGCTGCAAATTGCATAATTTCTTTGTTCCTGATAGCTGAATAATATTCCATTGTGTAGATGTGAAATCTCACAGCACATAGATCTGAGAAAAAAGGGAGGGAGGGAGGAAGAGAGAGACAGAGAGAGAGAGAGAGAGAGAGAGAGAGACAGAGAGAGAGAGAGAGAGAGAGAGACAGAGAGAGACAGAGAGAGAGAGAGAGACAGAGAGAGAGAGACTGTTTGAAGGAAGAAGATGGTAAAATTACAGTAGCCAGTTGACCCACAGTCTCTAGTGGCAAGGCATATGTTGTGCTTTCATTTGAAGCCAGTGCACTAAGAACACCTTTGCTAAGACAGCCAGGCAGAAGGAATTCTCTCTCCTCAGGAGAATTGCAACATTTTTGTAACACCAATATTTATAGACATGCCACATATGTTTGAAAATAGTGAGTATTTTGTATTATTCATTCAAGAAACTAATTAACATTCATGGTTAAACGGAACTTGATGTCCTTTTTTTTCAAATGTGTTGTTTGACTTCTGTATCAGTTGTGGAGAAAGTATATGAAAATCCTTTAAAATATATTTATTTATTTTCTAAAATAAAATTTTCAAGTTTATAAAGATGTATTTATTTTATTTTGTATGTATTTGACTGCTTCTATGTATGTGATATATGTGTTTGTGCCATACGTGTGACTAGTATGTGTGGAAGCCAGAAGATGTCGTCAGAATTAGAGTTAAAGATGGTTGTAAAGCACCATGTATGTTATGTGATCCAAAACTATATACTCTGTAAGTTCAGAAAGTAATGTTAACTGAGAAGTAATGTTTCTAGTTCTATTAATTTTTTATGTATATTAAGACTGTGTTATTAGGAATATTAATATCTTTATATTAGTGAAAGCTAATATCTTTATATTAAACCAAGTTTTCACTTCTAATTTGAAAATGCTACTATTTTGCCATCAATTTCATCATTTAAGTTAGTGATTAATTAAATATGAATAAATATTTGACTGATAATTTAATAGGACATTTTATATTAGTGTATTCCTCACTACTCATTATGTTCTCATCATGAAGGAAAAACAAAAATTTGAAATACACGAATCAGGTTATCTCTACTTAATTCATTGATCAATCTTACCATAAGTAAAGGAACCAAACAGGATCTTATGAAGATGAGTGCAAACAAAAATAACATATTTTGAACCCTAAAATCAATTGTTTGTGAATAGTTACATTGAAGGAGCTTGTCCTTCCTAACTCCATCCCCATTCCTATAAAATGCAACACTTGAATTTAGTCACTGAATGCAAAGAAGGTTTTTTAACTTAAGATTTTTTATATTGAGACATATTTGCTCCTGACAGCACCTCGATTATAGTCCAAGTAGAGGATGAGCATTGAAAAATCTCCATTTGAAGATATTGCATTAGTGGCAAGCCTGTTACTGGGCAAGAAGAATCCCTTGCTTCACCTGTAGTCAGAATGCTGTCCGAAAGGACAAAACTTGGAAGCAGGTAAGTTGACATCCTAGCTCTGCCAAGACAGGATAGGGAAGTCCTCCATAATTCCTCCTTTACAATTAATGTATCTCAGAGATACTGGGACAAGAGACTGAGGATAGATGCTCCAATGTACTGAGATAAATTGGGGAATTGTCCAGGCAGCCAGTTGTCTGTCACTTCTTACTTTGGAAGCTGCTTGCTCTGCACTTCATGTATAATCATATATATATGATGTGCTTGAAGACTAGATAATCATAGTCTCACAGTTAATTTTAAGTTGTTTAGGAAGTAAAAGGATGTCCTAGGTCTAAGATATGTTTTTAAGTTGGTAATACAAGCTAGGATGGAAATTGAGTTAGTTATAGAACTTTAAACTCTTTCTTTTCTGTATCCTTTTTCTCTCCTATGTAGGAGTGAACAGACTTGAGAAAAATGGGACATAGACATAGTATAGGAAACATCAAGAAAAAAGGACAGATTATTGAATATGGCCTTATACCTTTGTATACTGATACAAAATTAATATTATATTTGGCTAAATTGGTATTGATCATTGTATATTAATGCAAAATTAAGATTGTATTGGGCTACATCGGTATTGATCTTGGTATATTGATACAAAATTAAGATTATATTTGGCCACAATGGTATTGACCTTGTATATTGATGTAAAATTAAGATTGTATTAGGCTACATCGGTATTGATCTTTGTATATTGATACAAAATTAAGATTATATTTGGCCACATTGGTATTGATCTTTGTATATTGATACAAAATTAAGGGTAATGCTTCTTAAAGCTATTGTTCCTAGTAATGCTCAAAAATGAAATGTAAAGTTTTGGCCTCTTGCTACCAACCGTCATAAACTGTTTAGGATAATTAAGAAATGGAAACTAATAGTCATGCAAACGTGTCATTTTGTTAGTTACTATGACAGTCTATCACAGTTATTTTCTAAGCTACTCAGAAATCAAGTTGCTAAGAGACAAGCAATATTTGCTTATCTAAATATAAGAAATAGATAGGGCATCTTCAAAAAACCTCAAGAGATCTGCAAAATATGGCATTCAAAGATGTTTGCTTAACTTAAGATTTTTTGATATCGAGACATGTCAGCTCCTGACAGCACCTCCTATTCTACTCCAAGTAGAAGATGAGCATCGAAGAATCTCCAGTGGGAGATGATTGAATTGGTGGTAAGCCATTCTCTTGGCAAGAAAAACCACTTGCTTCAACTGTGGACAGACTGCTGTCCAAAAAGGACAAAACTTGGAAGCAAGTAAGTCGACAGCCTAGCTCTGCCAAGACAGGGTAGGTAAGTCCTTCATAATTCCTGCTCTACAATCAATGTCAGAGAAACAGGGCCAAATAAGTGAACATCGATGCTGTAATGTATTGAGAGAAAATGGGAACTGCCCAGGCAGCCACTGGTATGTTATTTCTTAGTTTTGGAAGCTGCAGGCCCTGCACTTCCTATATAATCAGATATATTTATCCCTCTCAGGTCTCTGAGGTGGTTGAAGAATAGATAGAGTCTCATAGTTAAATTTTGAGTTGTTTAGGAATCAAGAGGGTGTTCTGGATCTAAGAAGATATTTTTAAAATTGTGAGGCAAGTTAGTATGAAAGCTGAGTTAGATATAGAACTTTAAACTCATGGAGATGGTTAGATAGTAGAATGTTAAAGTCAGGTGCCAAATACATATGGACTGGACATTGGGAATGTATGCTAAGCCATATAACTCTCATAATTGTGACCTATTTATTTGTGTTGTATTGTATTGTATTTATAGTTATAAGAAAAAGAACCTTTTGTTGGACTGAAAGGGAGAGCTGTTGGGGGGGAAAAATAAATACCTTAAACTGAAAAAAAAAAGGGTAGAGGATGGGGGGTTGAGGGGGAGGAGGGTGGAAGGGTGGGACTGGAGGGGGGAGTAGGGAGGGGATTGTGATTGAGATTTAACTTGAAGAAATAAAAAATAAGTTATTTAAAAAATTAAAAAAAGAACTTTAAACTCATGGAGATGGATAGATAATAGAACAGTAATATCAGTTGCCAACTCTGTATGGACTGGACATTGGAAATGTATGTTATACCTTAAAATTTTCATAATTGTGTCCTATTCATTCAAGAAAAGAATTATGAGTTCTGTGAGAAGGGGGAGAGGGTGAGCGGATGGGGCTGGAAGGGGTGGAGCGAGGGGACTGTGAAGGAGCTGTAACTAGAAGTAATAAATAAAAATTTTAAAACAACAACAACAACAACTAAGAATTTAGCCACTGTTCTGTCAGAGATTCCCTCCTTTCACACATGCCAATACCATGCTACTGAGATATTGTTTGTAAGTAGCAAGCTAGCAGATATCCCAAGACCATGATTTCTCCACTTGGAAACAAGTTAACATCAAAGTAGGGACATGCATTGTACAGCACATCTTGTTTCCTAGAGGACTCCTGTCATCGAATCAGAGAACGAGACTTGAGGTTTGTGTTGCTCAGTCTTCATCATCCTCCGACACCTGTGCCTTTGCTCCGGCCATGTGGACTTTGACTTTTTTCTTCCAAGAGTCCATCATGTGGTTTGTTTCGGTTGAAGAAGCTTCAACTCTCCTTAGAAACTCCGTAAGATTTAGCTTCTTTGTCTGTCTGTCTGTCTCTCTGTCTGTCTGTCTGTTTCTGACATTAATAACTCCTCTGAAAATTTTCTTACTCCCCAACAAGGAGTCTCAACATCCTTTAAATCACCCCCATCCAACATCTAACAGTGTCTTTTCTAGCAGACTCTGTCCTCAACTTCCCAATAAAAATTTCTTTTCATACAAATTGAAAGAAAAACAGAGAAAGGAAATGCCTGCAAGTAGGAGTCAGTTTTTCTTTTAGAAGTTCATTCTCAACATCCCTTTTGTCTGATTTCTCCTCATTAAAAACCAAGTTCAATAGCTTTGACGCTCTCGCATGCACAAATGAGAACACACAAAGTTGGGCATTTCTGAAGTTAAGTTTAGAGTTCATGTTTTCTTAAATATGAGGATACTATGATAGATGGTTATTTTCAGAACAATACATATCTTTGGATAAATTATAGTATTAAAATAATGTAATAGCTACATAACACAATTTTCATCTCCATTAGAATCAAATGAGTTTGAAGTATAAAATTAGATGCATATTTTATCATGTAGAGTGTTGAGATGTTTTGTCTAAATTAATCTAACTTTTCTGGTAGAAACTAATACGCAGAGAGGATCTATGACTCAGATGCCATAGTAGAGAATAATAAAGTCTGAACATGTCAGGTTCCAGAGTCTCAACAATTATGCTATACTGACTCAGGCAAACACACGTTTGAAAGAGTGATGCAATGTTTGCTGTCCTTTGCTCTTTTTTTTGCTACTTATCCTTATAAAAATGTTGTAATAAGTCATAAATCATTATCTTCACTTTCTATTATACTGCATTTTGCCACAATATTTCCCAATTATATTCCAAAGTTTAGATAATGACAGCTATCTCAAGCTTCTTGGTGTACAGACAGATTATGAATAACTTTCAAAGTGGTTTTCTTAAAAAGTTTAGTTCCCAGTTTTCTAAGATATCAACAGACTGATTTCCATAGTGGTTGCACAAGCCTGCACTCACACCAGCAATGGAGTAGGGTACCCCTTTCTCCACACCCTGGCCAGCATGTGCTGTCATTTGAGCTTTTGATCTTAGCCATTCTGACAGGTGTGAAATGGAATCTCAGAGTTCCCTTGAGTTGCATTTCTCTGATGATTAAGGATGCTGAGCATTTCTTCACGTGTTTCTTGGCCATTAGGGATTCTCCTTTGTGAATTCTGTTTAGCTCTGCTCCCCATTTTTTATTGGATTATTTGGTTTCTTGGCATTTAATTTCTTGAGTTTCTTTGTAAATTTTGGATATTAGCCCTCTGTCAGATGTGATTTTTTTCCCAATCTGTAGGTTGCCATTTTGTTCGAATGACAGTGTCTTTTATGAGGAGACACTTGGCCCTCATATGACTGCTGAACTGGGGCAGGGGACTGATATGTAGGGACACTCCACTCCAGAGGAGTGGGATGGAAGGGATAAAGGGTAGAGGGTGGGAGAGTGGGACAGGGAGGGGTGGAAAGAGGGCACTGTGATGAAAATGTAACCTGAAGTAATAAATAAACATAAAAAAGTTTAGTTCCCAGTGAAAAATTATCAAGAGTGTGTAGAACTTTGAATGAAGGATGCACGGAAGGGCACTGTCAGGTGTTTGTTTCTTTGTTTTCGGGGAAGTATCTTAAGATGGATGTATGTTGGTCTTACAAGTAAGTTCTTATGAGAATGAGTTGTTAGTAAAATGCTCAAATTAGTCGTGTCTCTACCACTCCCCAACTCCACCCCGGCACTCCCATCTCTAGTTTCATGTCTCAACATGTAATCTCTTTGCTTAGTATCTGGACTTTGGCCATTATTTCATTTGTGTTAACCTCGGGATTAGCCAGTTGGACCTTCTGCAGACATCAAACTGATAAGACCACTACATTTTTGGACCTTCAAATCCCAAAGCTTAGAACTCAGTTAATTTGTTTTTTAGCATATGCAGTCCCAATTACTTGTCTATACTAATAAACATAAACACTATTTTAAGCATACTTAATTTCTAAAACTATAGAACACAAGGAGATGTATTCATAATTTGAAAATAATTAAACATAATTATTTTCAAATGAAGTATAGTAGTGACTGATTACTTCCCATATAATCTTGTCTATGAAATTTTAAAACAATTCTCAATGTCTGGGATACATTTTTGAATACATACATTTAAAAAAAGATTTACCTATTTTGACTTTCTATGAATGAGTGTTTTGTTGCATGTATTTCTTTTTACCATTTCTATGTCTGATAACCCACTTAGGCCAGAAATGACATTAGATCCCCTAGAACTGAAGTTATCGACAGTGAACTGTCATATGGTTACTGGTAATTGAACGCAGGTCCTCTTGAAGTGCAACCCATGGTCTCAATCACTGAGTCACCTCTCCTTCCTTCAAATCAAACACTTTAAAATGCCAATTTATTGTTTTTTTCTTTTTTTTTCAGAAAAAAACTACTTGCCAACTCTAAGATGTAACAGATTTAGACATATAATATTAATTCTTAAATTGATAAGAAAAGAACTGTTGCACACATATGTATATATACTAATATTTTACACAATATACAAATATTTATATTCATCTGTATTCACAGCTTCATTTTAATGAAATTAATGTTTGAATACTTTTACATAAAAATAATATTAAATTTACCATAAAATTGACATGTCAATAAATCAGCACATCAAGCAACAGCAACAGCTAGATAATTCTACTAAGCTAGCTAAAACCTTGGAATATTTTACACATTACTTCATTATATTTTCTACCCACAATTGCCTATATCTATTTCATAAAAGTAAAGTACTCAAAATATAATTTCTAGGATATATACCTAGGATAATTCTCTAGTAGAATAATTCACCACTACCATAGCAACAGCACTTAATAGATTTATATGGTTATAGGGTATAATTGATGTGACATCATACTGTTTATCTTGTTAAATAAATATTTTGCTTATGTGAGGAAGACATATATATGATATATATAATATATATTATATATATATAGTCTGTCTTCTCATATTTATTAATGAGAATGACCTGCAGTATCAAAACCCATTCAATGAAGTCTGTCCTCTCATGCTGTTCTTTCCTCCAAAAAATAAATGGATGCCCTATTTTGACTAGAGGAGTAAGAATCCTGAAAGAGTGTTGCAGAATGAATTCTAACGTGACAAACCTGATGCTCAGCAGAGGCAAATCTCTTTCACACCTTTAAACTAGAAACATCAAAAGCATCTGGAAATTGAATTTTCACAGTAGGGAATGGAAGGAAAAGCTAAGAACAGAACAATATAGAACTTAATTATCATAATTCACTGCAGGTGTTGAAATGTTCACTACAGATACTCTTATAATGAGTATCAAACTTTGCATTCACAAATTGCTGAAAAGTCTTGATTAAAAATCATGCATATTACATAAGAAGGTAAAATAAACCAAAGTTAATTTTTGTCTTATATTGTTTTGTGCATCATAAACTATTTACAATTAGTTTGAAAATGACACAAAATACTTGAAATGAATGCATGAATATGTACTTAGCAATCCAGTCACAATTTCATATGATGTTTAATAATTTATTATAATTTTTATTTTTATTTTCAGTTCAATTGGAGCTGATTATCACAGGCAAATCAAAACATGATGTATATGCTAAGCATATAGCCAGTCTTAAAAATATACAGATTCATTAATATTAAGTAGGTGTAATTTAAAGAAATAAGAAAAAGTAATTATACATTCAGTGTAAAAATAAAAGGTAAGTTAATTTAGCAACTTGGAAATTATATATTCTAAAATTACAAACATAGAAGAAATCAGCAAGAATTATTCTTAGAAAATTCCAGCTTAATCTACATTATAGAAATCATGATAGTTTGTTATTCACTAAACAAAACACATAAAACTTGAAGTGAGTGAAAAAGAAGAAAATGTACTGTTGTAACAATTTCGATAAGCCTGTGTTTGTATGTAAAATACAATATAACATGTATGTCTTAAAATAAATTAAGCCATGCTCAGCATCCTTAATCATCAGAGAAATGCAACTCAAGATGACTCTGAGATTCCACCTCACACCTGTCAGAATGGTTAAGATCAAAAACTCAAATGAAAGCACATGCTGGCGAGGTTGTGGAGAAAGGGGAACACTCCTCCATTGTTAGTGGGAGTGCAAGCTTGTACAACCACTACGGTAATCAGTCTGGTAATATCTTAGAACACGTAGAATAGCCTTACCTCGAGACCCAGCTATACCACTTCTGGGTATCCACCCAAACGAATCCTCACCAAAACACAAGGACTTATCCTCATCTATGTTCATAGCAGCCTTATTTGTAACAGCTAGAAACTGAAAACAACCCATGTCTCTCAACTGATGAATGGATTAAAAAAAAATTGTGGTACATTTATACAATGGAATACTACATAGCTATCAGAAACAAGGAAATCATGCCATTTGCAGCTAAATGGATGGAACTAGAAAAGCTCATCTTGAGTGAGCTAACCCAGACTCAGAAAGATGCACATGACATCTACTCACTTATAATTGGATTTTAGCCATATAGTACAGGATAACTATCCTACAACCACACTGAAAAAATTAGGAACATAGACTTTGTTACCTATCAATGGGACAATTTGCCCTAGGGGTGCTACCATGTAGACCCCCAGTACAAGAGGAAGCTCTTTGCCCTCATCTGACTGTTGAACTGAGAGGGGCTGATTTGTAGGGACACCCCACATGGGAAGAGTGAGATGGGGTGGAAGAGGGAGGAGAAGGAGAGAGAGGGGTTCCAGTAGCATGGAAAGAGGGCACTATGATGGAGATGTAACCTATAAAATAAATAAAAATTATAATAAAAAATCAACAAAAGTACTAATAAATTAATAATATAAGAAATATAACATGAATTATTATTTGCTACAAAAATTATAATAAATTTCAGACATGCTTTATATTTTATATAAAATATAATGAATATAATAATTTGTTTATTATATACATTAAACTTGAGAACTATCAAAACTCAGCAAAACAAGTTCACATTGGAAGAAATTACTTCACATACCTAGTATCACTGATGAAGTAGTTTGGCACACACAGCACTCTTAAAACAACTTGATTCTTCAGAGGGTATTCTAGATCTAAGAAGATGGTTATAATAGTGATGCAAGTTAGTATGAAAGCTAAGTCAGTTATAGAGCTTTAAACTCATGGAGATGGTTAGAAGGTAGAAGGTTAAAGTCAGGGGCCAAATATGTATGAACTGGACATTGGGAAGGTATACTGGGCCATTTAACTCTCATAAATGTGGCATATTTAATTCTGCTGTTTTGTATAGAATTTACTGTTATAAGAGAAAGAACCATTTGTTGGATTGAAAAGGGAAGCTGTTGGGGGGGAAGAGAGTGGAAGGGTGGGACAGGAAGGGGGAATAGGGGTTTGTGACTGAGATGTAACTTGAAGAAAAAAAATAAAGTACTTATATAAAAATATTTAATACTGATGTGACACAGAAGTCCTTAGCCTGTGGAAATCTTTTCATAAAATTCAAGATAAACTGACTTCAATATATATGTGATATTGAAACAATGATTTGATTTAACACCTATTACATGAAAGAAAATGGTAGCCAACATTGATCTTTGCAGAAAAAATTTGGGAATGTTTGGAAAGGTGGGGGAAATGAACATGGGAGAAATGGGGAGAGAAAATGAATATGGTCAATATGTATTATACAAAATTCCCAAAGAACTAGTAACAATACAAAAAAGGAAAAAGAGATAATAAAAACAGTAAAATATGTTCTCATAAGACAAAAACCTCTGTAACATTCCTTATATAGTTTTTTAATGAATTTAAAATATTACCTAAGTACTTTAAAATATTTAAATGTATAAAAATGAGATGAATACAATTTTATGATATGATGTTGTCATTAAAATTAACATCTTGACATTATACATAATTAAAATTAATAAGTGAACATACCAGAAGTATTGAATTAAAGACAATATAAAATCAGGTGTACATCCTCTGTCAATATATGTAGATATAGATATAGAGACAGAGACAGAGATAGAGATATATGTGTATCTGTGTGTATCTTGAAATAGTGATCTTAAAATATTATTTCCAATAGAATTAAAATATGTGTCACTCAACAAAGAATGAGGTAGATTCCATATTTTGCGATGTAATATTATAAACCATTGTGAAGGAAACTAAAGCTCTAAATACCTTAAGAGCTACACTTAGTTAATAATATGAAAGGTCTAATACAATAAAAAATTGATCTATAAGTGCATTATCAACTAAATCTGAAAAATTTTCCTGTGAAAATTGGGAAATGTATTTAAAATTATAAATATTTCAAAGACGAATGTGAATTTATACAAAAAGACATTTTGAGATGTTACACCATCCCATATGGGTATTGTTGATTGTCAGTTTGAAAAGATCTAGACTCACTGGGGAGATAGGCATTTAGTCAAGCTTATGGAGGATTATATTGATTGTGTTAACTGAGGAGGATGACTCACACTTTGGGTAGCATAATTCCTGAATTAAGATACTGGACATTGTTAACAGAGCCAAGAAGGGGGTATGAATTCATTGTTCCCTTCTTCCTAATTCTGAGTACCACGTAGCCAGCTGCTTCAAGCTTTTCATGTCTTGATTTCTCCCTCCATTGTAAACTGTAGCTTGAATTGTAGACCAGAACAATTCTTTCCCTCTTATCCTGGTTTTGTCAGAGTATTTTATAAGGAAAAAAAAAAAACAGAAAACTTAGATACCATCAGAAACAAACATCAAGAATTAATTTAACGCAACCTATAGTAAAAGGAGAATATTGTCATGATATTGGCATGATAATAGACTACTATACAGGACTCAAGGAAAAAAACTGGCTCATGAATGTCAATATCAGATGCACTAGTTTGAATGTTTGAGTATCTCTAAAATTCATTTTGAATTTCGGGCCAAGGTAACTTTATTGAGTGATAGAAATTTTAGGAGGTAATTTGCCCTGAAGAGCTGCACCCTTGTGGGTAATATTAGTGTCTTTTGAAAGGGATTGAAAACTAAATTTATTTCCTATGCCTGTGTATATACTCCATTTTATTCCTTCACATGAAAACATGGTTTATATCTACTACTGTAAAGCAGAGCAACATGGTATATCATTTTGGAGTGAACCATTAGAGAGTTATAGTCTCACAGTTAATTTTAAGTTGTTTAGGAATTAAAAGGATATTCTAGATCTAAGAAGATATTTTCAACTTGGCAATGCAAGTTAAAATTGGAAATTGAGTTATGTATAGAACTTTAAACTCATAGAGATAGATGGATAATAGAATATTAATATCAGTTGCCAACTATATATGGACTGGACATTGGGAATATATGTTATACCTTATAATTTTCATAATTGTGGCCTATTCATTCAAAAAAAGAATTATGAGTTCTGTGAGAAGGGGGAGAGTATGGGAGGGTGGGGCCAGAAGGAGAGGAGGGAGGGGACTGTGATGGAGATGTAACTTGAATTAACTTGAAGTAATAAATAAATATATATATATGTATATATATATATATACATATATATATATGCACACACACATACATACATTTGGATTTCAGTTTCCAAAGCTGTCACAAAAAAAATAATAATAAAATAAAATAAAAGGTCTGGGCTCTGACAAGATGGTGTCACTAGAAGGTAATGGAAGATTTAGGAAGTGGAGCCTAGTGGAAGGAGTGTAAGTCACTGGAATATGTGCTTTTAATGGGAAATACTGGAACCTGAGACCCTTCTCTTTGTTAGCATAAGGTTATAAAATAAACTCATTCATGTGTTTCCATTATGATGCCATGTCTTTCCATAGCTCCTAAATCAGGGGAGCAGATAATAAACCCATGAAAGTAGTGAAAATCCCTATAGTATATTCATATAGATGTTGTATTTTTGTGCTAATTAGTAAGTTATTTTTAGATTTTACAATGTGTCAATTGTAGTTATATATCATACACTCTCATTTCTTTCTATAGTTCTGGTGATTCAGATACTTGCTTTAGTCCTATGCCTACATTCTCAAGAATTCTTTCAGTATCTATTGCCCAGTCTCTGAAGAGTGAATACATCTCTTACCTACCATGGCAACTCAGCATAAGGAGGCATCCCAGGAATCCCTGAATTAAAGCTCTGCTGCATTCTCATTTCCTACAATAAGCTTCCTTCCCCTTTGTGTTCCCCATTATGCTTCCTAAGCAGAACTGTAAAATGCGCTCTTTGCTTTTTGAATAATAATTCAAAGACCATGTATGACCATGTCAAGTGAAGTAGCTCCTACCAAACATTGTGCTCTTAGTCCTTTAGGAGCCTATCCTTTCAAGTTCTAACAATAGTTTGTTACTTTATGTAGTATCACACTAGTATATGCACTTTGTAGAAATTAATTTAAACTCTGTTTCTTCTACTTTGTTTTAAATCAATTAGTATCCAAAAAACATATACATGAAATGGAAAATAAGAAAAAAAATACTTCAAAGATTCCTTTCACATGTGTAGAGAATGTCTTAAAGAATAGCAAGTATTTGATTTTGGATTTCAGTTTCGAGAACTCTGTAAAACAAATTTCTGATATGTTTTGGATCTTTGATGTTCCTGCAATTATCATTTTGTAGGTCATATTGTACCCTGGGACCTGTGTGTGTGATGTCTCTAGGTAGTGATGGAAACTTTAGAAAGTGGGACTTAGTGGAAAGAATATAGGTCATTCCTTGGTTTCTATGCCTCAGACAGGCTAGCTAAATCATGGTGTGTGTGTGTGTGTGTGTGTGTGTGTGTGTGTGTGTGTGTGTGT
>CAJQZJ010032137.1:408735-546114 GCA_907164525.1 Lophiomys imhausi
GTGTGTGTGTGTGTGTGTGTGTGTGTGTGTGTGTGTGTGTGTGTGTCCGTGTGTGTATGTTGTTGAAAAAATATCACAACCAGTAAAAGTATATGTCAAGAAGTTTGATAACTTGATCCCTGGAACCCAAATGATGGAAAGAGAAAGTTGAGACCCATCAGTTGTTCTCTCATCTCTACTTGTGCACTATTGCATGTGTACACACACATATGCACACAAAATAAATTTATAACATAACTAATTAAACATTATAAATTTGGAATGTTTTGTGACTGTGAATTGGTAATACCAATGACTTTTGTTTAACAAAGTGGAGAAAAAAAGTGAATGTGTAATTACAGAAAATGTCACTTGAAATTGCTTGTGTTAAAAATCAGTGTAACTGAGCGCAAAACTAAAAGAATCCATATTATGTTAAATAGAGAGGAAATTTATAACATCTGTAGGTTTGCTAACACCAACTAAGCAGTTTTAATGCATATTTTGTATATTTTACCTACATTAATTTTGTTTGCAATTAATTTGCAAGTGCCATCCAGATATGTAAGTAAAGAATAAATACATTTAGAGGATTCCAAGATGGCGGCGGATAGCACTGATGCATTTTGAATGTGGGGGAAACAGCTATAAAGCCACAGAGTTATAAAACGCTGAGCAACAATCTGAGTGGCACAAACCTGCTGGATCTCACCCAGCAACTCAGGGACCATTAAAAGTCCCTGGGCAGGACTCTCCTCCCCTCTCTCAGACACTCAGCAAAACAGGAACCACAGAAGTCACTGGATCCAGGAATCAGGAATTGTCACCAGGAGAGGGACAGAGTAAGAGCCACTCAAATACCCAGCGGGCAGATCTGAACCCCAGACAGGGTTCCTCACCAGCCTCATGGGTTCTCAGATCCCACGCAGGCATTCTGGCTATTTAGCAAAGGGTTGGCGAAGCCCTGTGAGTGGGTTGTTCTTTGAGCGGAACCACAGCAAGATCTGAGTGGGCGCAGCTGTGCAGTGGCCAGCAGGTCCACACCAGCATTTTTGAAAGTGCAAGCATATTTGTTCTTCCGCAGAAGGGTTCTGGACATACATACAGGCTCCTCTATTGGATTTTCAGTCACTAGGAAGAACACTGAAGCTGAACAGAACAGCAAGATGCACTTCCGGCAGCAGGTTATGCTTCAGCTCCGAGGCAGTGTACCTGAACTTGGAACACAGTGGACCCAATTGCCAGTATCCAAAGTCAGCTCCAGACAGACACAGGTGGAGCGGTGAGAGTGGCAGAAAGTCAGGCTGTTGGAAGGCGGATTTGTTCTTAACAGGGTCCAAGCCCTGGGCAGTTTGTGGGGTTAATATCAGACTCTTGCTAGTTCTGGCCCTTCCAGCGGGAAACCAGATCTTCAGCATATATCATTCCTCCCCTGGAACAAGGAGGTTTTGGCCTGGTTGGCACTGATGTACTCCCTCCCCATCAGAGACGGATCCTTTCAGGACTACAGCTGGCATACTCAACCCCCAAACTTGGGACCTCCAGAGTTCACAGCATCCATACCTGGACACACAGGACTGTACCAGCAGAGCCTCTACATGCTGAATTCCCAGTGTGCAGCATAGCAGCTCTGACTTGTGAGCAGTGAAACAATCCCAGGCCATTCCTCATTGCCTGTGAGTGGGCTGCACCTGCTCACAGTGATTCTGGCTATTAGATACACATTGACACTGAGAACCCCCTAAGAGCAGCTAGGGAGGACCACAAACACGGTCCCGACTTGTAAGCTGCAGGGGAGCTACAACCCCACCCAACAGTCTGCAGCCTGCCAAGCTGCACTGTCGTCTATACAAAGACCAGTTGGATCCCAGGAACCTACAGAAACACATCATCATCACAACCCCTCATCTGAGTCCCCAATTGGGGCAAAACAGGAAGGAGTAAGCTCTAAGAGACACACTAAGAACCTCCACACAAGGCCCCATCCAGCCTGTGGAAAGCTATAGATCACCAAGCAATATGACTGCTACACCAAAGCGCCCCCCCCTTGGCACAAAGCCCAGAAGCCACCAGGAACAAACAGCTAAAAACAGAAAGATGGCTTAAGGGCAGCGAAAAAACAGAACCAACAAAAGTCAGAGAAATATGACTCTAACAAAATGCAACTATGCTAGTACAGCAAGCTCTGACCACTTCAGCACAGCTGAAACACATGAAAACGATGACAATTCTACATTCTGGAAAGTGATAGATTCCTTTCAGGAAGAATTCAAATCTATGAAGGAATTCAAAGAGATGTAAAAAAAATAGTTAAATTACAGTGGATTGGGTACCAATTAAATTGTTTAAGAGTATTTATATTATCATTAATTGGTTCGGCAGCTGTTAATCTTTAAGCAGCCATTATAAATGAACACACACAGACACCATGTGGATTTTACAAGCCTTGGCCTGAATTGTGCAACCTTAGCCCATCTAAGCTAGCTCATAAATCTATTACCCAAATACTACCCCATATATAATACATTCCCTTGGACTGCCATTCTCCACAATATGCCAATGTTCCTGGCCATGTGGAATTAGGTTCTTTTTTCTAACCCAAGTGTGTACCTCCTTCCTGCTGCTCCTGGCTGGAATGCCTTAATTCTCTGTCTAAAGCGCAGGCTTCCTGTTCTAATCTCAGGAAGTCCCACCTTTCTCTGTCTTTGCCCAATCTCAGGCCTCAGCATTTATTTTAACCAATCATAGTCAATGTAAGTAACAGACAGCAAGCAGGACCAATTAACTAACATTTAGAATTCTTAACATTACACCATCAAAGAAACCACAATTTTATAAGTGAAAGCAACGGACAATACCATTAAAGAGCTCCAAGCCAAAGTGGCTCAACTTGAACAGGAAAGAGACAAGACAATGAAGGATTTAAAAGATATAAAATATTTCCAGGCAAAGACAAGCAAATTGGAGCAGGAAATGTATAAAATGAATAAAATTCTTCAAGACACAAAACTGGAAATGGAAGCAATAAAGAAAACACAGTCAAAAATAAGAGTGGAAGTAGAGAATCAAGGGAAGAAAACAGAAACTACAGAAATGAGTATCAAAAATAGGATACAAGAGATGGAAGACAGGATCTCAGGCATGTAAGATTAGATGGAAGAAATTAGTACAACAACCAAAGAAAATGAGAAAGCTAAAAAGTTCTCACCCATAACATCCAAGAAATCAAGGACTCAATGAAAAGACGGAACCTAAGAATTATAGGCATAGAGAAAAGAGAAGATCCCCAACTCCAAGGTCCAGGAAACATCTTCAACAAAATCGTAGAAGAAAACTTCCCAAACCTAATGAAAGAGATGCCAATAAAAATCAAGATGCTTACAGAACACCAAACAGATAAGATCAGAAAAGAAACTCCTCTCACCACATAATAATTGAAATTACAAATGTACAGAAAAAAGAAAGAATATTAAAAGCTGTAAGAGAAAAAGGTCAAGTAACATATAATGGCAGACCCATCAGAATTACACCTGACTTCTCCTCAGAAACTTTAAAGGCCAGAAGGGCCTGGACAGATGTCCTACAAGCCCTGAGAGAACATAGGTGCCCAGGAAGACCACTATCCCAGCAAAACTATCAACATAGATAGAGAAAACAAGATATTCCATGACAAAATCAAATTTAAACCAATATCTACCTATAAAAAAAAATCCAGACCTACAGAAGATACTAGAAGGAAAATTCTAACCCAGAGAAGATAACTACACATAAGAGAGCAGAGGAAGCAGAAAACTGCACGGCAGCTAAACTAAAAGAAACACAGAATCACCACCTACAAAAATAATGGGAAATAACAACCTCTGGTCACTAATATCCACCCACATCAATGGACTCAACTCTACAAAAAAAAAAAAAAAAAAAAAGACACAAGCTTACAGATTGGATCTGTAAACAAGACCCATCATTTTGCTGCATACAAGAAACACATCTCACTAAAAAAGATATATGCTACCTCAGAGGAAGAAGGGGCTGGGAAAAGGATTTCCAAGCAAATGGACCCATGAAGCAAGCTGGAGTAGCCATCTGAATATCAAACAAAATAGACTTCGAGCTGAAGTTAATCAAAAAAGATAGTGAAGGGCATTGCATACTCGTTAAAGGAAATATTCATCAGGATGACATCTTAATATTGAACATCTATTCCCCCAAACACAAAGGCACCTACATTTGTAAAATAAACTCTTCTAAAACTTAAATCACAAATCGAGCCCAACACATTAGTAATGGGAGACTTCAACACCCCACTCACAGCAATGGACAGATCATCAAGACAAAATCCAAACAGAGAAATAAAGAGTCTAACTGAGCTCATGAACCAAATGGACCTAACAAATATCTGCAGAACGTTTCACCCAAACACAAAAGAATACACCTTCTCAGCACAACATGGAACTGTCTCCAAAATCAACCATATATTCAGGCATAAAGCAAGCCTCAACAGATACAAGAAAATTGAATAACCCCTTGTATCTTATCAGACCACCATGGAATAAAGCTGGACTTCAACACATCAGAAACAACAGAAAGCCAACACACACATGGAAATTGAACAACTATTTACTGGATAACTACTGGGTCAGGGAAGAAATAAAGAAGGAAAGCAAAGATTTCTTAAAATCCAACGACAATGAAGGCACAACATACTCAAACCTAGGGGACACAATGAAAGCTGTGCTATGAGGAAAGTTCATAGCACTAAGTGCCTTCAACAAGAAAATTGTGACAGCTCATATTAGCGAATTAACAGCTAAACTGGATGAATTAGGAAAAAAAAAAAAAAAGAAGCAAGCACTCCCAAGAGGAGAAGAAGGTAGGAAATCAACAACTTAGAAACAAAAAGAACAATAAAAAGAATCAATGAAACCAAGAGTTGGTTCTTTGAGAAAATCAACAAAATAGACAAACACTTAGCCAAATTAACTAAAACACAGAGGGAAAAAATCCAAATCAACAAAATCAGAAATTAAAAGGGAGACATATCAACAGACATTGAGGAAATCCAGAGAATATTTAGGTCTTACTTTAAAAATCTATACTCCACCAAATTTGAAAACTTAGTGAAATGGAAAATTTTCTTGAAAGATTCCACCTACTGAAGCTATATCAAGATCAAGTTAACAGATTAAACAGCCCTATAACCTCTAAGGAAATAGATGCAGTCTTTAAAAATCTCCCAACCAAAAAAAAAAAAAAAAAAAAAAAAAAACCAAGGACCAGATGGTTTCGGCACAGAATTCTACCAGACCTTCAAAGAAGAACTAATACCAATACTCTTCATCCTCTTTCACAAAATAGAATCAGAAAGAACACTGCCAAACTCATTCTATGAGGCCACAGTCACCCTGATTCTTAATCCACACAAAGACCCAACAAAGAAAGAGAACTTCAGGACAATCTCCCTCATGAACATAGACGCAAAAATACTTAATAAAATACTGGCAAACTGAATCCAAGAACACATCAAAAGTATCATACACCATGATCAAGCAGGCATCATCCCAGGAATGCAGGGATGGTACAACATATGAAAATCCATCAACGTAATTCACCATATAAACAAGATAAAAGAAAAAAACACATGATAATCTTGCTAGATGCTGAAAAAGCATTTGACAAATCCAACACCCCTTCATGCTAAAAGTTCTGGAGAGAACAGGCATACAAGGAGCATTCCTAGAAATAATAAAGGCAATATGCAGCAAGCCAGTAGCCAACATCAAATTAAATGGAGAGAAACTTGAAGCATCTCCTCTAAACTCAGGGACAAGGATGCCCACTGTCACCATATCTCTTCAATATAGTACTTGAAGTTCTTGCTAGAGAAATAAGACAGCTTAAGGAGATCAAGGGGATTCAAATTGGAAACGAAGAATTCAAATTATCCCTATTTGCAGAAGATATGATAGTATACATAAGCGACCACAAAAATTCCACCAGAGAAGTCTTCAGCTGATAAACACCTTCAGCATGGTGGCTGGATACAAAATTATTTCAAAAAAATCAGAAGCTCTTCTTTATACAACAAATAAATGGGCTGAGAAAGAAATCAGGGAAACAACTCCCTTCACAATAGCCACAAACAATATAAAATACCTGGGGGTATCTCTAACAAGGAAGTAAAGGACCTGAACAACAAGAACTTCAAGTTATTGAAGAGGCCATCAGAAGATGGAAAGAACTCCCATGCTCATGGATAGGTAGGATCAACATAATAAAAATGGCCATGCTACCAAAAGCTATATAAAGATTCATTGCAATTCTTATCAAAATACCAACACAATTCTTTATAGACCTGGAAATAGCAATTCTCAATTTCATATGGAATAACAAAAAACCCAAAATAGCTAAATCAATCCTGTACGATTAAAAAAAAAAAAACATCTGGAGACATCACCATCTCTGATTTCAACCTGTACTACAGAGCAATACTAATAAAAAGCAGCATGGTACTGGTATAGAAACAAACCAGTCAATCAATGGAATTTAATTGAAGACTCCAAAATGAACCCACACACCTATGGTCACTTAATTTTTGACAAAGAAGCCAAAACCATACAGTGGAAAATGGACGTCATCTTCAACAAATGGTGCTGGTCTAACTGGATGCTGACATGTAAAAGAATTAAATTAGACCCATACTTATCACCTTGTACAAAACTTAAGTCCAAGTGGATCAAAGACCTTAACATAAATTCCTACACACTAAATCTACTTGAAGAGAAAGTGGGGAAAACCCTCGAACTCATTGGCACAGGTGACAACTTCCTGAATAGAATACCAACAGCTCAGGCTCTAAGACCAACAATCAATAAATGTGACCTCATTAAACTGAAAAGCTTCTGTAAGGCAAAAGACACTCATTCTAACAAAATGCAACCTACAGATTGGGAAAAAAATCTTCACCAACCCCACATTTGACAAAGGGCTAATATCCAAAATTTACAAATAACTCAAGAAATTAAATGCCAATAAACCAAATAATCCAATCAAAAAATGGGGAACAGAGCTAAACAGAGAATTCACAAGGGAGGAATCCCTAATGGCTGAGAGACACTTGAAGAAATGCTCAGCGTCTTTATCATCAGAGAAATGCAACCCAAGACACCTCTGAGATTACATCTCACACCTGTCAGAATGGCTAAGATCAAAAGCTCAAATGACAACACATGCTCACATACTGGTAAGGCTGTGGAAAAAGGGGATCCCTCCTCCATTGCTGGTGGGAGTGCAGGCTTGTGCAACCACTATGGATGTCAGTCTGGGGATATCTTAGAAAACTTGGAATAAGTCTGCCTCGGGACCCAGCCATACCACTTCTGGGTATACATCCAAATGATTCCTCACCACACCACAAGGACATCTCCTCATCTATGTTCATAGCAGCCTTAAGTGTAAATGCTAGAAACTGGAAACAACCCAGATGTTCCTCAAATGATGAATGGATTAAAAAACTGTGGTACATCTACACAATGGAATACAACTCATCTATCAGAATCAACGAAATCATCAATTTGCAGCCAAATTGATGGAACTAGAGAAGCTCATCCTGAGTGAGCTAACCCAGACTCAGAAGGATGAACAGGGCATCTATTCACTTATAATTGGATTTTAGCCATTTAGTACAGGATAACTATACTACAGCCAATTCACTAAAGGGAACATGAACGTAGACTTTTTTTCCTCTCAATGAGACACTTTGCCCTAGTGGTGCTGCCTTGTAAGTCTCCTGTTTATGAGGATTCTCTTGGCCCTCATATGACTGTTGAATTGGGGCAGGGGACTGTTATGTTTGGACACTCCACTCCAGAGGAATGGGATGGTTAGGAAAGTGGTTAGAAGGCAGAAGGGCAGGACTGGGAGGGGTAGAATAAGGACACTGTGATGGAGATGTAACCTGATGTAATAAATAAATATTTTTTAAAAAGAATAAAATAAAAATTAGTTTTAATAGCATCACTAATGTTGTTAATGTTTTATAGCACTTTAATATAACCATAGATTTTAAAAATCAAAGTATTTCACAATAAAATTTTGATTACAAATCAATTAATTAAATATTTCTTCAAATTTTTCAACTATTTAAATGTCATATAATGATTTTCAAAGGGCCTTTGTTTTAAAATGACCTTTCTGTAATTATACTTTTTCAAATTTACATGCAGCACATCTAAAGTGACATGTTACTCTACTGAAAGGGAAGTTTTTCTGGTATATTTTCCAGTATATGGTTCTGCCCTATTGCTTCTACCTCTTTATTGGTTTCAAGATTTAATTTGCAAAACTTTTTTCCTCTCTTGATTGCTCAGAAATATCTCATATTTTAGAGGAAAATCATGAAAGAATATTATCTGAGAGCAAAATGGTGATTTTTAATTCTAAAAACTGTTTATAGCCAAAGCTTTTTTAGTGTGATTCCTCCTGGGATTTCTATGTCTTTACAAACTTTCTTCTGGAAATGAAACATTTGATGATTATTGAGTAAGGATTTATGTGGTAAAGTATCAAAAAGAATCATATCCAGATATTTCTATTGTTCTTGTCCTGATTATGCAGTAACTCATAGTAGCGACTTTTTCATGGCAGACTTTCTGGTGCAATAGCTCTTACAGTCCTCCTCACCTCTTCTTTAATGTTCCCTAAGACTTAAAAGCAGAAGCTGTGATGTAGACATGCCCATTGGCAATGATTGTGTACATTGTGATTTTCTCCATTTTCTGTAAATAGAAGATTCTTTGATGCAAAGCAGTAACTACACTTATAATATTTAGTGTGTAAGAGAAAATTATGCTGGTCTAGCAAAGCAATGGTAATAGATTCTCTTAAGTCTATGATCTCACTAACCCCAGGAATCTGTCTAAGTTTCCATTACCAGATAAAGTTTCCATGCTGCTGAATGGGCCATATTTCACTTAGACAACTGTTTATTGCCACTAATGTGTGAGTGTTACTTCTTGCACCTTTATGCATATATTAATATGCTTGTAATTGTGATTCATAGGGGTAACAGTTGGGTAGTACTGTTAGTTGCTCCCCTCCCTCAGTAGCTTTCATAGTATTTTCTGGAAACATTGAATCTTGACTGCAGGAATGAGGCTTTCAGGTCAATTCCAGATTGAAGGATCTGAGTCCTACATCCCAATTTCACGGTGTCTTCAACAACGTGGGCTCACCCTCAATACTTGAGAGAGAATCAAGGACTATAATAATAATGTATTTTGCTTGAGGAATCACTTGGACTAATCTGAGCAAGCATTCAAAGGTAATTTTCTCATTCCAGCAACTAGGTTTTTGTTATATTGTGGTTCTTGATGGGTGCACTGTCAGTCCAAGTGGCTTGATTTCCTTTTATATATACATAAAAGGAAATGTCTCTCTCTATATATACATATACATGTATATATATATAAAACATTCATTTAATATATGTACATATGCAAATGTATATGTGCATGCAGATATCATACATACATGTAAATATATATTATGTATAATTATAGGTAAATATAATATATGATTCCTTGAAGATTTATCCTTTCTTAGTGCTTTTTGTTTCACATCCCTCCTCCTTCTGTACTGAAGTGCCTCCTTCCTCTACCATTGGAGCCCCTCCACATTAATTCTTTTCCTACTCTATGAAATTTTGTAATGGGAGTGTGTCAATAAACTTTGACATCATATGAGCACCATGTCATGCATATTATATGTATGCATGACCAATACTTTCAAATGTAATCCTTTTAGTAAATTTTAAAAGCCTTCTTGCTATAGCTCATTAATAGAAAAAAGTAGGGAAGCATTTGCTATACTCTGAATTAATTGCAAATCAAAATTTAATTAATACTTAATTTAATTTATGCAAATTAAGTCCAAATGCTGGGAGCAATAAACAGTAGAAGGCAGTGTTAGAGAACTTTCTGATTTACATATGCAGGTAGGTTAACAAATTTGGTAATTTTGTTGTATTTGCTTACAGTTTCAGAATTGCTCTAACTAATGTTTTCAGGTAAGCTGCCCCTTATTTTCAGACCATATGTGGACACCTGGGTCTTAGCAGAATAATGAGCCTTTTTCTTGGATATTTGGGGCAAATTAATGAAACTTTTCTATATGGATATATCTTCCCATTTTGATTGGAATGATGCTTTATCAATGTTTTCTTTTGATCTGATACTCTAGAATATCTTCTGAATTAGAAAGATCTAAGTTAATCTCTACTCTTATCTAGACATTCTTTCATATCCACAAACCATAAAATGCTGCAGGCCACAAAAAATGCAAATGATTCTCAAAGATGCAGCACAAATAAGACAAATGAATTAGTACATTAATTCCAAGAAGATAAAACTCAAGTTCTCAGCATATATTTTCACAAATGTAGATTTCCTTTTATAGAGACAAATGTCATAACTGCTAAATTTATTTTGGAAAACTACAGAACTCATTAATAATTTAAGAGGTCACTGGAAAAAAAACATCCCTAGTGAGGAAATCCAGACCCAGAAAGACCAAAACCAAAAATGGTATGTACTTACATATAAGTGAATATTAGCTGTAAAATAAAGGATAGTCACACTACAACCTACAGATCCTGAGATGCTAAATAAGAAGGGGGTCTCAAGTGAATACATGGATTCTCCTGGAAAGGGAAAATATAATAGAGTTCGTGGATGTACTGGAGTGAGTGAGGGTGGGAAGAGGAAGGAACAGGTACATGTGTTGTGGGAGAGAATACTGGGAGACATGAATGGAGCTGGAGCGAATTTCAGGGGTGAAGTGAAAGCTAGTGCAGTTGAAAGTCCCAGAAATATACAAGGATGACCCTAGTATAGATGACCCAAGTTAAGACTCCTAGTAGTGGGGACAAAAAGCCTGAAGTGGCCATCTTCTGTAACCAGGCAAGGCCTCAAGTGGAGGGACTGGGACACCAACCCAGCCACAAAGCTTTCAGTCTACAGTGTTTCCTATCTCCAAATGTGCTGGGGCAAAGATGGTACATAAGTTGTGCAGTGCCAACCAATGACTGGTCCAGCTTGAGACTAATGCCACAAGAGGGACCCCAACCATGACACTGCCTGCATGGCCAGGAACCAGAAACTGGATAGACCAAAGACCAGGATAGAACCAAAAAATGACTAATAAAAATAAAATAAAATAAATAAGTGAACTCAGTGACATGATTCCTAATAATACTCTGCTATACTCAGAGAGAAGCCTAACAAAGCACTACCAAGGAGATTTCAACCAGCATCTGATGGCAGCAGATGCAGAGACCCACAGCAAACAACCGGCAGAGCTGAGGAAATCCTGAAAAAGAAGGGTTGGGGATGATTGTAGGAATTAGAGGGATCAAGGACACCACAATAAAACCCAGAATTGACTAAGCAGAGCTCATAGATGCTCACAGAGACAATCAGGGAGCCTGAATGGGTCTGATAAAGGCCCTTTGCATATATGTTATGGGTGTGTAGCTTGGTTTTCTTGTGGAACTCAAGTGAGACCCACTTCTTATGTGGGAGTGGCAGCTGTCTGACTCTTTTGCCAGCTTTTAGAACACTTTTCCTCCTACTGGGTTGCCTTATCTAGCCTTAATTTGAGAAGATATGCCTCATTTTATTGCAAGTTGATATGTAATGTTCAGTTGATATACTGAGAGGCCTGCCTTTTTCTGAAAGGAGATGGAAGAGGAGTGGATCTTGGGGAGAGGAGAGGTGAGGATGAGGGATTGGAAGGAAAGTAAGGAGGGGAAACTGCAGTTGAGGTATCATATATGATATAAGAATGAACAAAAAATAGTATCTTCTTTATCTAATAGGATCTGATTATATAAGTCAGGCTGTCCTCAAACTCATGATTCTATACTGCCCAGTTGCAGGATGACAGACATATACTGTCATGTGTACTTCTAGGAGACACACTTCAACTACACAATGAGACGTATGCACAAAGTTTCCTATTTTAATTGATATTTAATATAAACATATAAAAAAACTAAAATACCCATACTAAAGATGAAAAACCATTTAGTTCAAGAATACAAACCAAAGAATATGGACAAAGAATAAGGAAAATTCACTGGTGAGGGGAGTAGATTTCTAAGATTTATGAATGTATTCGAAAGAACAACTGAGTCTGTGTATGAGATATAGATGATAGACAGTAGATAGATAGATGGATAGATAGGTATATAGATAAATAGGTGTGTGTGTGTGTGTGTGTGTGTGTGTGTGTGTGTGTGTGTTTAAAAAGGAAAAAAACATGTCACCCTTTCATTTCCAAAGAGAAATACAGGAAGGAAAAATAATAAAAATGGAATCTATTGTCCTTAGAAAGTAGAGCTGTTAAAACAAAAAAGGAGTTAATAAATTGAGTAGAACCATGGTTATATTGCTGTTGTATAGTTTGATTTTTGGAAATACATTGATACCTATATATTTATAATTAAGTTTAACACAATAAGATTTTACCTGCAGTTTTTTTTTTTTTTTAGCCACATGCAGTCTGTCTTTTGAGTAGGCAATGCCTATTGCCTTATTGAAAATTCTGTTTTATAGGATTAAGCAAGTGAATAAAAGTGGAAAGTCATTGGGGATTCGGAGCCATCCCTATTGGAGAAAGGAAACACAACAAGGAATTGAGGAACACAAAGAAAAACTTGAGCCCTGGATCATGATAGGAAGTATTCCAACTTGGGGTTCTAAAAAAAATGATGTCTTAAGTTTTCCCTAACCTATCTATAGTAAGACCCAGGAATAATTTTGTTTATATCAGAACAATCAGAGGAAGCAAAGAGGTATTTATTTGTAAATATTAATCATCAATAAAATGAACCCATCTAACCACTCAGAGATAATTTGAGCCTCTATATGAATAACAATGGGATATAAATCTCATTAAATAAATTGGCAACTTACTTGTGGAACTTATAGGTGACAGTCAGGAAACAAATCTCTATTTTTAAATAACATATTGCAAAATAACAAGTGTGGAATAAATAATAGATTTATAAAATTATAATTTCTCAAAGATCATATTAATTTTTATTAATAGGAAAATGTCAAAATAGATTAGTAACAAAATAGTTAGGTCTTGGAAGTCTCACATTTCAGTTCAAAAAGGAGCAATGATGACTACATGGAGAAATCTGTTTGTTACCAAACAAGTTAGATTATGAAACTTCAAGAGTGCCGTAAGTAAAGAGAGCAGTAACTGAAATACCAGGCAATTTACACTGAGGTTTAGTTTTTATTCAGCTCACAACTACTCTACTTTATTCAAAACATCAATGCCATAAAAGAAAAAGAGAGACATTCAAGTTCAGTTAAAGGAAACTAAAGAAACACAATAACAAAATGAAACAGATAAAGGATGTTTGATTACAAAGGTCATCTCTTCCTGAGAAAATTAATGAGGATAGTATATGAGCTTACTGATGTCTCTGATTTTGTAGACCAGGCTGGCCTGTAACTCATGGCAATCCTCCTGCCTCACTCTCCCCAGTTCTATCCTTTACTTCTTTTGAATCTTGGAAATCTTAAATACTTTTATAAGGTAGTTTTTTTTCTTCCAAACTATTTCTAGGACATGTTGTAATCAATAAAGTAAACTAAAGTATAATGGTCATGTCACATTAATTGAATAAATAGCCACATCAAAGGCTTAAGTAGAGTTATATTATCTAACATAGTAAAAAAACCACTGTATTACAATGCTTAACATCTTTTTGAAAGTCTTATAGAATTCATGCTATTATTATAGAAGGCAAATTTTCACCCAGAATATAATACCTTATAAATTTCCAGAGTAGATATTAACAAAGTTTTACTATATTTGCAAAATGGTGTTTTTTACATTGAAGAAAAACAAAATATATTTTGAACATTCTGATCTATATAATTAACAGAAAACTTCCTCATATTGCTAATGGATCCTCTCTTCACTGAGTTTCAGCCAAGTAAATGGATGATAACTATGGATAATCAAACAACCTTAAAACTCTCATTGCTAAGCCCATGTCGTAGGAACACTAGTTACATACAAGTACATGACAACTCAAGATATATACTTCTTTCTTTACTAAACAAATTTCTACTTCACAAAAAGAAAACTACATTAGGTAAGGTGTGTGAAGTCTGTAACAATTAAATCTAATACATTGATTTGATTACCACTAAGTGCACAGCTCAAGCAGTGCCAAATATACAAAAATGGTGGTTGGTGTATAAGAAGAAAAAGTAATTTTCTCCTGCTTCCAGTGTACTTTAACCCTCAACATGAATATATCAGCCCCTTGTAGACAAGACTATTCTCTTTCTTTTGTGTTTTGGGAAAACTTGATATCACCAATATCCTGGAGACCTTGTAGAGGTGAAAGAATTTCAAGACAGGTTAGGAGGCCAATGAAGAGAATGATGGAATCACTGGCAAGAGACGAATGGGTATTTCCGTCTCTTCTGAGGTTATAGTAACAGACAAGTCTTCCAAAACAAAGAATGCAACCCAGGGGGGAACTCAAGGAATTTCAAAGCCCAGCATCAGATGTCTCCTGAAAAAAAAAAAAAAAAAAAAACCTGACCAGCCAAGAGCTGCGTGATAAATTTCAGTTCTCATATTCTGAGATTCTGCACAGATGAATCAATCCCCAATATCAAAACATTGGAATCAGATTCACACAATGAGTAGAACTCAGGTTACTGCTGCTTCTCTTCAATCATGGGATTAAAACATCTATGGTGGGGAATTAAAATCTCCTGCTTGTTTCATGACACCCTGGGTTTACATACATTCCCACCATTGCTAATTAATCTATAATGCTCTAGTCAACATTGAAAGTCTTGGTGAATTTTTAAATGATAATTTGATAATTCGTCAGAAGTAAATGCTTCCTTAGAGACTATACAAACATATCCAAGCAAGACAATTGCCAACTTCATTCCAAATAAGAAACAAAAATTGATACCAAAAGTGCAATAGAAATAAAAATTGTATGTTTAAAGAGTAGTTTGAAAGCACATGAAGCAGAGATGATGAAAAAAGGAGGAGCAAATACATATCAATATTTTAATCTTCCATAGTGCATGATTACATTAAAATTTCCAACTACAAGAAATTGGAAAAGAATGTGTAATTTGATAACTATTTTTGTATGCATATGGTAGTTTAAGAGAAATATATTATTTCATGGAATGGCTTACTCTCAGATTGCCTTTTCCAACCCCTTTAATTGACACTTAATATTCTGAACTAATTGTAAGCCACAATTAAAAACTCCAGATGTGACTGTGATTCAGTTTGATGAAAGAAGTTTCAAGACACTGATGATCAGTGCTAAAGTCTTGCATTCTGCTAAAATCCTGGCAGCATAATGACTAATCCCACACAGTGTTGTGGTACCACATTAGTTTTTCCTCACTTTAGTCAAATATGCCACACATTTGAATTTAATAGGTTTCATCATATAACAACAAATAGAGAATTGTGCCAAGTATATATGTGATTTTCCTGAGCCAGAGATGTAGAATAAATTATTAATGAAAGCATATGATTTACCTCTTTATAATCTGGGAACTAGACATGTGAGGATTTGCTTTCTTTTCTTAATCAGTTTGTGGCTATTTTAAAGTAACCTCAAATAAGTATTAAAGTGAATATCTATTCCCATAAATTAATAAGTTGAACATAAGAAAATGTTCTTAATCATAAAAGCCCCTGATAAACATCTCAAGAAATTATTTATATATGAGTTCTGAGTCAGTTGTTGTGCTGTTCTTAAGTGTAGTCATGTGCATCTTGCACGATCAACAAATGAAGAGAGAAAATAGATCAAATCCAATACATTGAAATTTACTAGCTTTGAACTCTTCAGTCAGTATCCTCTATACCTTGATGTCTTCATTATTGATTATCCTACAGGATTTTGGTTATGAACATACATTATCTACTTGATTGAATTACATGTTTAAGTGCTGATTTTTATGCAGATAATGGTACGAAATGGTCATCCCTGAAAATACATATACAAGCAACATCATACAAACTAAGCAGACTATCTTTATATATATATTTATATTTACATATATAATATATATATTATATATTCCTATATGTGTGTAACAACAATTAAAGAAAAATAGGACATGAATTTAGAAGAAAATAAAGAGAAGTATATGGGAAAGTTTCAAGGGAGGAGATAATGTGAGAATGATATAATTATGTTACAATATCAACATGAAGATATAAGTATATTCTCCTCTCCCTTTTCATATATGTATACCTTTCCACCTTCCTTAAAGAGGAATAATAGGGAGGGAAGTTTAAATGGAGGAAGGAATGAGTAGATAGAAAAGAGAATGGGGGGAGGGAATGATAACAAACAAGATTATATTTGAAAAAAAGGCACATGTAAACTTAATTTTATAAGTTTACTAAATATGTGTATATATTCCTAAAATATATATTCCTACATGTGCATATGCATGTATATGTGGGACTGGGAACAGGAGGGATCAGGCAAGGGAATGTAACACTTGGAAACCAAGAGCTTCTCCCTCCGGAAGAATTCATCACTGGGCATTTGGACCTGTCTACCTAGACAGACTCCTGCTACTGGTAGTCAGAGCTCACACTGGGGTGCCTGGGGTGAAATCCCCAACCTTCATTGTTGCTGTTAGAACCCATGCCTTGGCAGCTGAGCTATTTCTGGATGCACTGCTGACAGTCTACACATCACCACTTGTCTTGGTTCAGGAGTCCTATGCTCGCTGCTGCTTTGAGGAGGTATGGATAGATCAGCTAAAATGGCTGTGATCATATGCTGCATGTCAGAGAAGGTCTTTTTCTCCTGCGTTTTTATCCAGGAGTTGTAGGGATAATAAATTCTCCCACCTCTCCAGGATATTCTGTAACACAGTTCTTGTCCTGCATCTCATCCTTTTCTGCAGAGAAACCGACTCAGGCCTTCCAGAAGAATCATGCACTTCTGATTGATACTGGAAAAAAACCCAGTGTTATAGCTAAATCTTGAACTAGAACCATTTTCAATTTTCTGAAATAATACCAGTTGATTTTCTAAGAGTATGTGCAAGTTTGCACTCCCACCAGCAATAGAAGAGTGTTTTCTTCTCTCCATATCCCAGACAGCTTTTGCTGCCCCTAGAGTTTCTTATCTTAGCCATTCAGAAGGGGTGTAAGATGAAATCTCAGTCTTTTTGATCTGCATTTCCCTGATGACTAAAAACATTGAGCATTTCTTTAAGTGCTTCTCTTCTAGGCCAGTAGAATTTCCTCTGTTGTGAATTCTTAGATTAGCTCTGTTTCCCTTTTTTTTCATTGGATAAATTGGTTTGTTGGTATTTAATTTCTTGAGTTCTTTATATATTTTGGATATTAGTCCTCTGCCTGATGAAGGGTTGGTGAGATCTTTTCCCAATCTATAGGTTGCCACTTTGTTGTATTGACAGTTCTTTGCTGTAAAAAAGCTTCTCATTTTCATTAAGGTTCCATTTATTAACTTTTGACCTTAGTGCCTGAGCTACTAGGGTGTGATTCAGGAAGTTGTCTCTTGTACTAATGAGTTCAGGGATTTTACTCACTATTTTTTTCTATTAGATTTAGTGTATCCAGTTTTATGTTGAGGTATTTGATCCCCTTATACTTGAGTTTTCTACAGGGTGAAACATATGAGTCTATTTGTATTCTTCTATATATAGATGTCCAGTTAGACCAGCACCATTTGTTGAAGATGCTTTCCTTTTTCTGTTGTATGATTTTGGCTTCTTTGTCAAAAATCAAGGGTCTTTAGGTACACAGGCTTACTTCTGGGTCTTTGATTTGATTTTATTAATCAGATGATCTGTTTCTATGCCAATACCATGCAGGTTTTACAACTGTTGCTCTGTAGTATAGCTTGAAATCAGGGATGGTGATACCCCCAAAAGTTATTTTATTGTACGGGGCTGTTTTAGCTAATCTGGGTGCTTTGTTTTTCCATATGAAGTTGAGAATTATTCTTTCTAGGTCTGTAAAGAATTGTGATAATATTTTGATGGGCACTTATTTGAATCTATGTATTACTTTTGGTTGGATAGCCATTTTTATTATGGTAATACTACTGATCCATGAGCATGGGAGATCCTTCCATTTTCTCATATTTTCTTTGACTTCTTTCTTCAGAGACTTGAAGTTCTTGTCATACAGGTCTTTCACATGCTAGCTTAGAGTTACAGCAAGTTATTTTGTATATTTTATTGGTGGCTATGGTAAAGATTGTTGTTTCCCTAATTTCTTTCTGAGTCCATTTATCTTTCATATAAAGAAGGGCTACTGATTTTGTTTTTTAGTTAATTTTATAGCCAACCACTTTGATGAAGGCATTTATCAGCTGTAGGACTTCTCTGGTAGAATTTGGGGGCCACCTATGTATACTATCATATCATATGCAAATAGAGATTCTTTAACTTCTTCCTTTCCAGTGTGTATCCCCTTGATCTCCTTTATTTGTCATATTACTCTAACTAGAACTTCAAGTACTATGTTGAATGGATATGGAAAGAGTGGACACCCTTATCTTATTCCAGAATTTAGTGGGATTGCTTTATGTTTCTTTCCATTTAATTTGATGTTGGCTATCAGCTTACTGTATCTTGCCTTTATTATGTTTAAGTATGGGTCTTGCATCCCTGGTTTCTCCAAGACTTTTATCATGAAGGGGTGTGGGATTTTGTTGAAGATTTTTCAGTATCTGAGGAGAGGATCATGTGAGTTTTTTTCCTTTATTCTTTCTTTCTTTCTTTTTTTTTTTTTTTTTGAGACAGGATTTCTCTGTGTAACAGCATGGTTGTCCTGGACTTACTTTGTAGACCAGGCTGGCCTCAAACGCACAGAGATCTGCCTTCCTCTGACTTTTAAGTGCTGGCATGCACCAACATGACTGGCCACGATTTTTTTTTATATAGTTTGTTTTTATAGTGGATTAGAGTGATGGATTTTAGTATATTGAACTACCCCTGCATCCCACAGATGAAGTCTACTTGACCATGGTGGGTAATATTTTTGATGGGTTCTTGGATTTGGTTTCCAAGTATTTTATTTAGTATTTTTGTGCAATGTTCATAAGAAAAATTGGTCTGAAATTTTCTTTCATTGTTGAGTCTTTGTATGGTTCCACTATCATTGTGATTATAGCCTCATGAAATGAGTTTGGCAAAGTTCTTATTTTTTATTTTTATTTTATTTCTTCTATTTTTATTATTTTATTTTTAACTTTGGTAAGTGGAATCTATCAAGAAACTTGTCCATTTTGTTTAGATTTTACAATTTTGTAGAATATGGGCTTTTGAAATAAGATCCAATAATTCTTTGGCTTTCCTTAGTGTATGTTTCTATATTTGTTTTCCTTTTCATCTATGGTTTTGTTTATTTGGATATTGTTTCCTTCCCTTTTAGTTAGATTGGCTAAGCGTTTGTCTATCTATTGATTTTCTCAAAGAATCAGCTCTTGGTTTCATTGATTCTTTGCAATGTTCTCTTGGCTTCTGATTTATTGATTTCATCCCTGAGTTTGATTATTTCCTGATGTCTATTCCACTAGGTGTGTTTGATTCATTTTGTTCAAAAGCTTTCAGGTATGCTGTTAAGTTGTTATTATGAGATCTCTGGAATTCGTTTATGAAGGCACTTAGTGCTATGATCTTTCTTCTTAGCCCTGCTTTCATTATATACCATAAATTCAGGTATATTGTGCCTTTATTTACATTGAATTTAAGAAGTCTTTAATTCATTTCTTTATTTCTTCCCTTGACCCATTTTTCATGGAATAGAGCATTATTTATTTTCCATGAGTGTGTAGACTTTCTGTTGTTTTTGTTGTTGTTGAAGTCCAGTTTCAATCCATGGTGATCTGATAAATTACAAGGGATTATTTCAATTTTCTTGTGTCTGTTGAGGTTTGTTTTGTGACTGAGTATATGGTCAATTTTGAAGATAGTTCCATGAGGTGTTGAGAAGAGCATACATTCTTTGTATTTCTGTGAAAAGTCGGTAGATATCTATTAGATCCTATGATTCATGACCTATGTTAATTTTATTATTCTGTGTACTTTCTGTCTCAATATCCTGTTCATTGATGACAGTGGGGTATTGAAATCTCCCACTATTAATGTGATTTAAACTTCAGTAATATTTCTTTTTTTAATTTATTTATTACTTCAAGTTACATCTGCATTGCCACCCTTCCCTCTACGCCCTCTTGTTTCCACCCTGCCACCCTCTACCCTGTCTCCCACACATCCCATTCCTCCAGTGTGGGGTGTTTCCTTGTATTAATACACTACAGTTCATTATTCACATGAGGTCTAAGTGCTTCCTCTTGCACAGGGGCATACATGGCAATTCTACTAGGGTGGAGTGTCCCAATACCAATACCAGGTAACCAAGGCCATGATGCTGTTCTTTTGGGTCTGTTGATTGTTGCATGGTTATCCTGTACTATCTGACAAAAATCCAGTCATAAGTGAATATATGCCATGTGTATCTTTCTGAGTCTGAGTTAGCTCACTCATGATGAGATTTTCTAGTTCCATCCATTTGATTGCACACTGCATGATTTCTTTGTTTCTAACAGCTGAGTAGTATTACATTGTGTAAATGTACCACAGTTTTTTTTTTCTTTTTGGTTTCTGTTTGTTTTTAATGTTTTTTTTATTATTTCTTCAAGTTACATCTCAATCACAATTCCCTCACTGTTCCCCCCCTCTGGTTCCACCATCCCACCCTCTTCCCCCTACACCCCCTCATCTCCTTCCTTTTTTTAAATTGAAGGAATATCTTTCCCCCCCAACAGCTCCCCCTTTCAACAAATGGTTGAAAAATTCCCAATGTCCAGTCCATACATAATTGGCAACTGACTTTAACATTCACTATGAATCAATCTCCATGAGTTTAAAGTTCTATTTCCAACTCAGCTTCCATCCTAACTTATACCACTAACTTAAAAACATCTTCTTAGATCCAGAACACTCTCTTAATTCTTAGACAACTCAAAATTTAACAATGAGACTATAAATATATAATCTTCAACCACATCAGAGACCTGAGAAGGATAAATATATCTGATTATACAGAAAGTGCAGGGCCAGCAGCTTCCAAAATTAAGAAATGACAGACAACTGGCTGCCTGGACAGTTCCCAATTTCTCGCCATATATTAGAGCATCTGTTTTCAGCTTTTCGGCCCCATTTCCCTGACAGACATTAATTGTAAAGTAAAAATTATGAAAGACTTGCCTACCCTGTTTTGGCAGAGCTAGACTGTCAACTTACCTGTATCCAAGTACTTTCCTTTTCAGACAGCAGTCTGTCTACAGTTGAAGCAAGAGATTTTTCTTGCCCAGTGACAAGCTTGCACCTATGCAACCATCTCTAATTGGAGATTCTTCGATGCTCATCATCTTCTTGGAGTTGAATAGGGGATGCTGTCAGGAGCTGACATGTCTCTGTATCAAAAAATATTAAGTTAAGAAAACATTGCCCTAGTGGTGCTGTCATATAGGCTCCCAGTGCATGAGGAAGCTCTTAGTACTCATATCACTGCTGAAATGGGGGAGTGTGACTTACATGTAGGGATATCCCACTCTGGAGGAGTAGTATAGGAGGAAGAGGGGAGAGAGGGTAGGAAGGTGGGCCCAGGAGGGGTAGGAAAGAGGGCACTGTGATGGAGATATAACTTGAAGTAATAAATAAACGTTTAAAAAAAAAAGAAAAACCAATGACATCATGAAATTTTCATACAAATGGAGGGAACTAAAAAAAAAAAAAAATCAAACTGAAGTTAGGTAACCCAGACCAAAAAGACAAACATGGTATGTACTCACTTATAAGTGTATATTAGTTGTAAAGTAAAAGATAATCTTTTAAATATATGCCCAGAAGTGGCATGGCTTGGTCTTGAGGTAGAGGTATTCCAAATTTTCTAAGATATCGCCAGACAGATTTCCATGGTGGTTGTACAAGTTAGCATTCCCACTAACAATGGAGGAGTGCTCCCCTTTCTCCACAATCTCACCAACATGTGCTGTCATTTTGAGTTTTTGATCTTAGCCATTCTGACCTGTGTAAGATGGAATCTCAGAGTCCTCTTGAGTTGCATTTCTCTTACTAAGGATATTGAAAATTTCTTCAAGTGTCTCTGTCATTTGAAATTCCTCTTTTGTGAATTCTCAATTTAGCTGTGTACCCCATTTATTGATTGGGTTATTGTGTTTCTTGGTGCTTAATTTCTTCAGTTCTTTATAAATTTTGGATATTAGCCCTCTGTCAGATGTGGGGTTAGTAAGGATCTTTTCCCAATCTGTAGGTTAATATTTTGTTCTAGTGACAGTGTCCTTTGCCTTAGAGAAGCTTTTTAGTTTTTTAGTTCCTATTTCTTGATTATTGGCTTTAGGGACTGAGTTGTTGGTGTTCTGTTCAGGAAGTTGTCACCTGAGCCAATGAGTTTGAGGCTTTTCCCCCTTTATTTTCTATTAGATTTAGTGTGTCTGGTTTTATGTTAGGGTCTTTGGCCCACTTGAACTTAAGTTTTGTGCAAGGTGATAGACATGAGCCTATTTTCATTCTTCTGCATATTGACATTCAGTTAGACCAGCACCATTTTTTGAAGGTGCTGTCCTTTTTCCACTGTACGGTTTTGGCTTCTTTGTCAAAAATTAAGTGACGATAGGTGTGTGAGTTTATTTCTGGATCTTCAATTCAATTCCATTGGTCAACTGGTCTGTTACTATATTGAAATAGTACCATGCTTTTTCTATTACTATTGTCCCATAGTATAGCTTAAAATCAGGATGGTGATAGCTCCAGATGTTATTGTTGTTTGGTTGGTTGGTTGGTTTTGTTTTGTTTTGTTTTTTGTTTTTGTACAGGTCTGGCTTTTTGTTTTTCCATACAAAGTTGACAGTTGTTCTTTCAAAGTCTGGAAAGAATTGTGTTGGAATTTTGATGGGAATTGCATTGAATCTGTAAATTGCTTTTGGTACAATGGCCATTTTTATTATGTTTATTATGTTGATCCTACCTATCCACGAACACGGGAGATCTGTCCATCTGCCGACATACTCTTCATTTCTTTCTTTAAGGACAGGACTTGCAGTTCTTATTGTACAGGTCTTTCACTTGCTTGGTTAGAGTTACCCTCGGGTATTTTATATTGTTTGTGGCAATTGTGAAGGGTGTGTTTCCCTAATTTCTTTCTTGGCCCATTTATCTATTGTGTGAAGAAGGGTAGTTTTTGAATCAATTTTCTATCCAGCCACCTTGCTGAAGAGTCTATCAGCTGTATGAGTTCCCTGGTGGAATTTTTCGGATCACTTATGTATACTATTATATCAACTGCAAATAGGGATGATTTGACTTCTTCCTTTCCAATTTGTATCCCCTGATCTCCTATAGTTGTTTTATTGCTATGGCTACAACTTCCAGTATTATGTTGAAGAGCTATGAGGAGAGTTTGGAATTGAGGTGTTATCTTGGTAGAATCTCCCTTTGATGACTATCTCTTTTGATTTATGTAGGCTGAAAATCTATTTTATTAGTTATTAGAATGGCTACTTCAGCTTGTTTCTAGGGTCTGTGTGCTTGGAAAACCTTTTTTTGAGACCTTTACTCTGAGGTAATATCTATCTTTATTGCTGAGTTGTGTTTCTTGTATGCATCAGAATGATGGGTCTTGTTTATGCATTCATTCAGTTAGGCTGTGTCTTTTTATTGGAGAACTAAATCCATTGATGTTGAGAGATATTAATGACCAACAATTCTTAGTGACTTGTTTTTTTTTATTTTTTATTTTGGTGGTGGTAGTATGTGAGTGCTTCTTTCCTTTTTGGTTTTACTGCAAAGTTGTTATTTATTTCCTGCATTTTCTTGGGTTAAGTTATCTTCCTTGTGTTAAATTTTTCTTTTAGTACCTTCTGTAGGGTTGGATTTGTGTACAGATATTGTTTATTTTTGTTTTTTCATGGAATATTGTGTACTCTCCATGTATGGTGATTGAAAGTTTTGCTGGGTATAATAGTTTTGTCTGGCATCTGTTATCCCCTTGAGGCTGGATGACCTCCTCAAAGGCCCTTCTGGCTTTTAAAGTCTGTGTTGATTATATTGATACCAATATAATTCTAATAAGTCTGCCTTTATATCTTATTTGGTCCTTATCCATGGTGGCTTTTAATACTCTTTCCTTGTTCTGTACATTTAGTGTTTTGATTATTATGTAATGGGGGGATTTTCTTTTTTAGTTCAACCTATTTGATGTTTTGTAAACTTCTTGTATGTTTAGTGGCATCTCTTTCTTTAGGTTAAGGAAGTTTTCTTCTATGATTTTGTTGAGGGTGTTTTATGTGTCTTTGACCTGAGAATCTTTTCCTTCATCTATTCCTATTATTCTTAAGTTTAGTCTTTTCATAATGTCCCAAATATCCTGGATGTTTTGTGCTAAATACATTTTACATTAATAATTTTCTTTCATTGATATATCTATTTTTTCTGACTTATCATCTACACTTGAGATTCTCTCTTACGTCACTTACATTCTGTTGGTGATGTGTGTGTATCTAGTTCCTGTTTTTTTTCCTAGGTTTTCATAGAATCCAAGATTCTGGCTTTATCTTATTCTGATTAAAGCACAGGAATTGAAATATATTAATGCCATTTTGAGAAGATAGCACCACATGGTATTTAATTCATTAATTTACAATACTTCCTTAAGAACTATGTGCTCAAGCCTTTGGCAATCACTACAAGTAAAATATGCTTTCATAAAAATATGCTTTCATATATGACACATACATTTTATTCTAAAATCTGAGAACAGCTATAGAATTATAATAAGTAGTAGAAACTTGGATGCTTTGTGTTTATGCAGAGAATTCAAGGAGCCACGAAAAATAAGGACTCAGAAAATGATAATCAGAACATATTGTAATTATGAAGATGAATAATCACATAGTGTTGATGATATATATGCTCAAGTCAGACATTTTGTGATACAAGGTCTTTAATTAAATGATAATTATAACCACAAATATTGTTGTCTCCACCCTTCATATTGAATATTGTCTTGCTTACTGAGCAGCAACATTTTCTCTATAGAGCATACTTGAAAGTACTGTACAAGTTCCAGACGTGGTTCTTAGAAGAGCTGAATTATCCACTTACACTTAGTCATCTAAGTAATAAAGCCAAGCCATAAGAAAAGGAAGCATTGATGAGAACTGCTGTTCTCTTTCCATTTCCAGGTTGATAATATCAGGAAACATCTAAAATTGACTAGAAATTTCTTAGAAATCATTTCTCTAATAAACTTGGTATTATTTGACTCATCAAGCTATAACACTACAACTTAACAGCACGATTCAATCTTTTTATAATGAACTTATCTCTTTTTAATGAAAATGTTTATTCATACAATATATTATCAATTTCCCCTCCCTTATCTCCTTTCACATGCTCCCCACCTTTCTACCCTTCCAACTAAAAGCTGTGTTTCTTTCTCTCTTTATAAACAAACAGGTAACAAAATTAACAAATAAAAAAAGCATCTAAAACCCCAAAACAAAAATCATTAGAAACAGGGAAACTAACAAACATAAAGCACAAAAACACCCACACACACCCACATAAAACCAGAAACCATAATATATAAGCAAAAACCTAGTATGAAAAAGTGGCCAAACAAAGCAATATGAAGCACATCTCAAAAATACCACTGAGTTCCATTTGTGTTGGCTATCTACATTACTCAGTCTTTAATGGGAGTTAATAAAAACATTTGAGGCTCAGGTACTGGAAGCACAAGTTGCGTTTGAAAGTTTCCAGATTTCTTTGATTTGTAGTACCTTTATATTGCTGCCTCTTTCTCTATCAGCACTTATGTTTCATAGAGAATTTCTTCACAGTTACTACACAGAAGATATGCTTTATCGTGGTTTATAAATATTTCAGCACAATAATTTGGCAAAGCATAATAACGGACATCAGCAATACTAACGGCCTTCACGGGGGAAACTCTGAAGAAAAATTTTTAGAGAAAATCTTCCCATACAATAGTCAACCTTGTAATTTTGCTTAGACAAATAGCAGTAATTCAATATCTACATTGATTCTTACCTAGTGGACAAAACTCAGAATATAGAGGGAGTTATTTGAAAACTGTTGACCAAATGCTGTACAGACCCATATTTATATTAAGTATGCTTATACACTTCATGGAAATTCTTCAAGAAGAAAGATGGAACCAAAGAGATGATCATTAAACAAGGGGCGAAATGAATTGTTGTTTAAAGCTTAGCCTCTCTCCAAGCTGTTCTTTTGCTTGGTCATGGGCACCAAGATGAGAGTTGCCCCTAAGCTGAGCAACAAAGATAAAGTGATTAGTGCTTATTGAAATATAAAGCACTTTGGAAGTTTAAGGTGTCTCTAATTGTATGATTTTCTAAAAGGGAAGAAAATTATCCATAAACCCACTGAATGTTTAAGTCTAATGAAGCTGGTGCCCACATTATTCCTTCTGTTATTGCATCATTGTTGGCTATTGATAAAGAATTCAGTTTTCATAAAGTAAGCAGAGGGGAAAATATTGGGAGTGGATCTAACTCTCCTTATCCATACATTAACTTTAATTCCAAAACACAACGGACCCCAGTAAGAGCGTTATTTTGTTTTGTTTTGTGTTTTGTTAAGAATAGTTTTCTTCGTATAATATATTCTGATTAGAGTTTTTCTTCCTCAGTCTCCTCCCAGATCTTACTCTACTACTTCCCCAATCACCCAAATCCACATCCTCTTTCTTTCTTTCCTTATTTATTTATTTTTTCTTTCTTTCTTTTTATCTTTTTCATTCATTCTCCTCTCTCTCCCTTTCTTTCTTCCTTCCTTTCTTTCTTTCACTGTAATACAAATATACATCTAAAATCAAAACAATAATAAAGTAAAACAAGCTAAAATATAAACAAACAATTCAGAAAAAGCTAAAATAAAAAAATAGAAAAAAATAGGCCAAAGAGAAAGCACTGGAAATAGAAGCAGACACTGACACACACACACACACACACACACACACACACACACACACACACACACTCATACACACAGAAAACCCACAAAAACAAAATTGAACACCATAATATATATGCAACACATTAAGACAAATATAGAAGCCCAGTAATCTATTATGAGATAAAAAAATGTCAGAAATAACATTGAGTGAGTTCTGTATTAGCCATCTATTGCTGGGTTGGGGCTGCCTTAAGTGTGATTGTATATATACCCACTGACACTGTTGGAGAAAATGACTTTTTCCTTGTGAGTTCTTATCATCTGGCGATAGCTTCTGGGCTAGGGACTAAAATTCACATTTACTTCCTCTCACAACACTGGGACTCTATCTGGCATATATCTGTGGGGGCCCTGTGAATGCACTGTAAACTCATATATGTGTCAATCAATTCTGCTTTGTCTAGAAGACCTTATTTCTGGGGTGACTTACATTCCATTTGCTTTTACCTTCTTTCTGCCTCCTCTTCTGAACAGTTCACTGATCCCTGAGGGGAAGGATTTGATGGTAACAAACAATTTAGGGCTTAGTGCCCCCAAAGTCCCTCACTCTTTGCACATTGTCCAATGTGAGCCTCTGTGTTTGTTCCCATCTACTGCAGGAGGAAGTTTCTCTGGTTGGAGCTGAGCAAGATATTATAAGAGCATCTTTGTCTTGGATTTCCTAGATTCCATGAAGTAATAGTTTTCCAGAAGAGTCCACTAGTTTTTAAATTTTCTTCTGTTCTTAGGCTCCACTTATTTGCAAAGTTATTAAGAAAATTATTTTTTAACATTTATTAATTCAAGTTACTTCTAGATCACAGCCCCCTCTTGTCTCCCTTTCCAGTTCTACCCTTCCACTGTTTTCCCCCTTTCTCACCTATCCTTCTCTTCAGATGAGGGGGCCCCACATACAAGCCCCCTCAGTTCATCAGTCACATGAGGGCTAAGAGCTTCCTCTTGTTCTGGGGTCCAAATGACATCCCAGCTAGGGTAAAATGTCCCACTAATAGACAACAGAGTTCACTACTAAGACTGCCCCCACCACTTGCTAAGGTATCTGTATGAAGATCAAGTTGCCTATCATCTATATATGTGTGTGGGGGGGGGGCTAGGTCTAGTCTAAGCTTTGTATGCTTTTTTGGTTCGTGTTTCAGTCTCTCTAAGACTTTAGGGACCTAAGCTGGTTGGTTATGTTGATTTTCATAGAGAATCCCCGAGGGCACAAAAACAACACATGAAAAGGATATTTTTTTTTTTACCCAAATCCTTGGGAAAAAAAAAAGGTTATGGTATATGTTTATAATATAGTATATAATTTGCTCACCTTCTGATAGATTATTCGGCCTTTTCTGACCTTGTTTCATTCACATAAGTAATGCTCATTATTTATGCTATATAGTTATATGAATTTGACAAAAATGAAATGTCTACCATTATAGATGTTTGAAATGTTTTCATCATTACAATGAAGCTAATGCTAAATCTACTCAATCTTCTTTTCCTACCCAATGGTCTCTCTTCAATCTCCATATTTCCTGTCCCAGAATATTATATAAACAGAGTAATGCAGCATGCTAGCATTTTTTTAACAATGTATGATTAATAGTGATCAAATTGATGTGGAGATAATCTTTTAATCCTTATTTGTACATGGTCATGGGATTACTTTGTAAACATATCAAAAAGTAATTTTATATTTACTTATTTCTTAACAAACATCTTTATTGCTGATGGTTTTGACAATTAAAACAAAACTGACCAGTACAGTTACATGCAGGGTTTCAAATCAGTTGAGTAAACACTAAGTATACAGTTTCTGTGCCACATGGAAAGCTGATAATTTTACTTGGTGACAGGTGGCCAGGTAGTATTCTTATATAACTACATCAGCTTTTTTTCATTCTTTTTAACATTTTATTTATTTCCTTATTTTACATTCCAACCACAACCCATTCCCTCTCCTCTCTGCAGTTCCACTCTCCCACCCACTTCCCCCATTAAATCCCCCATCCCTCCTCGCATGAATCCATTCTGACACATTAGGTCGCATCAGGACTCAGTGCCTTCTCTTTCTCTGAGATAAGACAAGATAGGTCTGCTAGGAAAATGGGGTCCAGAGGGGGACAACAGAGACCAAGTCTGAAGATCATCCCTGCTCCCATTGTTAGGGAATCCAATTCTTACTAGAAGGTAATGAGAGTTTCTTTGACTTTACAAACTTGCAAGCAAACAATATTTTTTAATAAAAGTTATTTAGATATTCTAAAATATGTGTAGTAATATCTTATCTACATTTGTATCTCTCTGATAACAATCATAATTGCACATGGGTTCATCTTCTTCATTGCCCTCTGTGCACCTTCACTGCTATATGTATGTTTTCAGATCTCTTTTTTCTGCTTAAATTTGGGTTACTATGGTTTAGACTTATGAATGCTCTGTATATTCCCAACAAGTTTCCTTCTTGAAATTTTACTTTGCTAATATTTATCTTAGTTTTTGATATGACTTTTATTCTCTTAGTCTCTTTTCAGAGATACAATATCATTATAGAATCTTCTAGTAAAATTCATTAGAAGTTGAATGATCATTTTATCTGAAACTTCACCAAGGACCCACATTTACTTTGTAAATGTGTATGATTTTTTGTATGATTTTCTTCTAGAATCTTTAGTTTCATCTTTTAGCTTTGATCTTTGATCCATTCTGAATTAATATTTTACCTCTTAAAATCTATAATTTTAAATATTTTGATTGATATCATTTGCATTCTTATTACACTCTCACATTCACCTGTGAAATTTTCTGCTTATCTGTATTCTTGTTACTTCATTCCTGCTCTTCTGATGACAATGAAGTTACTATTTCTTTTAGTGTATTCTTTATTTCTAGTATCTTATTTCATACTTTCTTTAAAATCCCACATCTATGTTAACCATTGTTCATTCATTCCTGGATAGCATTTATTTTATCAACTACATCCAAAATTATAGTAATTCTTATTTTAAATATTTACACCTATTCCAATCTGAATGTCATAAATAAGAATTTGTTGCAGTTGCCTTTCATTTTTCTTTCTTTCTTTTTTTTATTTTTTTGGTTTTTTGAGACAGAGTTTCTCTGTATAACAGCTCTGGCTGTCCTGGACTCACTTTTGTAGACCAGGCTGGCCTCGAACTCACAGAGATCCGCCTGCCTCTGCCTCCCAAGTGCTGGGATTAAAGGCGTGCGCCACCACCACCCGGCTTCATTTTTCTTTCTAATTTTTAAATATTACTTGTTATTTTTGGTTGATCATTGTATTTGCTTTATGTTGTTGTGTCATGATCAAAAAGCAACTTGAAGGGGAAAAGGTTTATTTGGCTTACATGTTATAATCTGTCACTAAGAGCAACTAAGCCAGGAAATCAAAGCAGACAATTAAATGCAGAAACTGAACAGAGATCATGAAGGAACACTCATTACTGCCTATATCTCCATTCTTTGCTCAGCTTTCTTTTTGTACAAGTCAAGGCCAACTGCCCACAACCCTGTGGAATGGCCCTCCCACCTCAATCATTAATCAAGGAAGTATTCCACAGACTTGTCTGCTCTCTATCTGATGGACACAGTTACTTAATTGAAGTCCTCTGTTTCCAGATGACTCTAGTTTTTGTCAACTTAATGAAAACCAAATGACACAGTGCTATTGAAAGCAAGGCATGTTACATTAGTTAGATAGGTATGCTTTTAATGTGAAAATCCCCTAAAATGTAAATCAGTCTTCCCACTGCTTCTCACAACCTTTGGTCAAAATGATGCAAGCTTGGGGAACATAGATAATACAGTGAGTAAGCATTGGTATGAAGACTCATAATAAAGTAATTAGAATTTGGGTTATGTTGACTAACTACTTGAGAGTTCTCATCTCCTTCACACCTTGTCTTCTCTCATCCCTTGGTATTGCATAGTCTGCGTGCTGAAAATTTTCCAGCATTACCCATAGACCTGACACAAAGTCTGGCAGAAAACTAATGAGAAGCCTGAAGTCTTTCCATTATGTTTCACTCCCTCAATCCTGTATCTCTGCTTTCTGACCCCTCCATGTTTGTCTTCCTCTTCTATTCCGGTGTATATGGGAGCTCCTATACTCCTATGTCCTATTCCCATCTCTATTCTTTTTTTTTTTTTTTTTGAAACTGTGACTATTATAAATTTAATTATTTTTTATAATTTATTTTTTATTTCTTCAAGTTACATCTCAATCACAATCCCCTCCATACTCCACCCTGCAGTCCTACCCTCCCCTAACCCCCCTTTTTTTAGTTTAAGATATAGCTTTCCCCCCAATAGCTCCCCCTATCAGTCCAACAAATGGTTCTTTCTTTTATAACAATAAATACAATACAATCTGATATCGAGACATGTCAGCTTCTGACAGCACCCCCTATTCTACTCCAAGTAGAAGATGAACATCGAAGAATCTCCAGTGTGAAATGGTTGAATTAGTGGCAAGCCTATCATTGGGCAAGAAAAACCTCTTGCTTCAACTGTAGACAGAATGCTGTCCAAAAAGAACAAAACTTGGAAGCAGGTAAGTCAACAGACTAGCTCTGCCAAGACAGGGTAGGTAAGTCCTTCATAATTCCTGCTCTACAATCAATGTCTGTCAGAGAAAGATGGCTGAATATTGATGATGTAATGTATGGAGAGAAATTGGGAACTGTCCTGGCAGCCACTGGTATGTCATTTCTTAGTTTTGGAAGCTACAGGCCCTGCACTTCCTATATAATCAGATATATTTATCCCTCTCAGTTCTCTGAGGTGGTTGAAGAATAGATAGCTAGACTCTCTTAATTAAATTTTGAGTAAGTAAAATGATATGGCAACATTTACAGACTTCTAAATGAAAGAAATAAATTTTGGAACAATTTACCTCACAGAAAACTCAAAACAATTTTTTTTATGTTTACTTATTACTTCACGTTACATCTCCATCACAGTGCCCTCTTTCCACCCCTCCCCGTTTCACCCTCCCACCCTCTCCTCCCTCTCCTACCCATTCCAGTTGTCCAGAGTGATGTGTCCCTACATATCAGCATCCCTCAGTTCAGCATTCATATGAGGGCTAATAGCTTCCTCTTGCACTGGAGGCCTAAATGTCTGCACCCCTAGGGCAAATTGTCCCACTAACAGGTAACAAAGTCCATGTTTCTGTTCTTTTTGGTTTGTTACTTGTATTGAGAGGTTTATTGACAATGATACCATACTAAATATTTATTTCCTCTGTAGAGAAGTATATCACTCACTTCTGCAGTACAAGTCTGTCAGAACCAAATGGATAATCTTTAAATTATTATAAAAATATTAATCTATTATATATGTATATATATATACATATATATATATCCTCTGTGACATGTTTCTTTTTCAGGAATTTTCACTTTCTTCATCCTTGTCTATTTCCATGTTCTCTTCTCTATAAACTATGAGACTGTCTCTACTACCCTTAGTGTTAGCTTCTTATTTTTATAGACATAAGATGTCTATAAATGCATTAAACTATTTATGAATTAGTACTGTTTCTTAAGAACTTCAATGTATAGACATTTTATGTAATTGGTAAAAAAAAAAAAATCCTAATTGCGTTATGTAACTTCATTATGGCTCTTAACAGCCCATGAATAATATTCCCTAAATTTATGTACCATTAACAAGTACAGTCAAATAGATAAGATGTGTATACCCTTTTGATAAAATCATGGCCCCTGAAATAAAGCCCCTGAATCATGTTCATTAGAAGTACATATAGCATTAACATGAATAATTTATTTGTGAGGCAGTATATTTTTTCCATTTGCTATTTTTAATTCAAATTGTGACTTAAATATACTGGCCTTTGGATTTGTCCACCACAGAGTCCAAGCCCTAGGCAAATTATGGGGTAATTATTATTAGACTATTTTGCTAGTGCTGGCCCTTCCGGTGGGAAACCAGAGCTTAAGCATATATAGCTCCACCCCTGGATGAGTGGGGTTTCACCTGGGAGACACTGCTGAGTGACTCAATTAAGGGCATGGAGTCGGGTCCTTTCAAGACTGCCATGGGCTGTCTCAATCCCAAGCTTGGGACCTTCAGAGTCCACAGATTCTGTGTCTGGACACACAGGACCATACCACCAGAGCCATTGCAGGCTGAACACTAAGTGTGCAAAATAGAGAGCTCTGACTTGGGAGCAGTGAAGCAATCCTGAGCCATTCCTCTTTGCCTGGGAATTGGCTGCACCAGCTCACAGTGCTTCTCGCTATTAGATGCACATTGACACTGAGAATCCCCTGTGAGCAGCTGGGGAGAAACACAAACACGGTCCAACAAGTAAGCTGCAGGGGAGCTACAACCCCACCCAACTGCCTGAGGCCTGCCAATCTGCATTGTCATCTATATGAAGACCAGTTGGATCCCAGAAATCTACAGGAACACATCCCCATCACAACCCCTCACCTGAGTCCCCAATTGGGACAAAACAGGAAGGGGTGAGCTCTCAGAGACACGCTGAGAACCTCCACACAAGGCCCCATCCAGCCAGTGGAAAGCAACAATCACCAAGCAATATGACTGCTACACCAAAGTGCTCCCTTTGGCTCCAAGCCCAGAAGACAACAGGAACAAATAGCTAAGAACAACCAAATGGCTAAAGGACAGTGAAAAAGCAGAATCAATAAAAGCCAGGGAATTATGTCCCCAACAAAATGCAGCAATGCTAGTAAAGCTGACAACTTCACCACAGCTGAAACACATGAAAACAACCACAACTGTACAGTCTGGAAAGTGATAGAGTCCTTTCAAGAAGAACTTAAATCTATGAAGGAATTCAAAGAGTCCACAATTTTACAAGCGAAAGCTATGGATAATACCACTACAGAGCTCCAAGCCAAAGTGGCCCAACTTGAACAGGAAAGAAACAAGGCAATGAAAGATTTAAAAGAGATGAAAGATTTCCTGGCAAAGACAATCAAAATGGATCAGGAAATATAGAAAAAGAATAAAAACTTTCAAGGCATGAAACTAGAAATGGAAGCAATACAGAAAACATAGTCAGAGTTAAGAGTGGAAATGGAGAATCAAGGGAAGAGAGCAAGGAACTACAGACATGAATATCAAAAATAGGATACAAGAGATGGAAGACAGAATCTCAGGCATGGAAGATTCAATGGAAAAAAATCAGTACAACAACCAAAGAAAATGAGAAAGCTAAAAAGTCCTCACCCATAACATCCAAGAAATCAAGGACTCAATGAAAAGATGGAACATGAGAGTTATAGGCATAGAGGAAAGAGAAGATTCCTGACTTCAAGGTCCAGGAAACATCTTCAACAAAATCATAGAAGAAAACTTCCCAAACCTAAAGAAACAGATGCCAATAAAATTCCACAAGGCTTACAGAACACCAAACAGATTAGATCAGAAAAGAAACACCTCTCCCCACATAATAATTGAAACTCCAAATGTACAGAACAAAGAAAGAATATTAAAAGCCATAAGAGAAAAAGGTCAAGTAACATGTAATGGCAGACCCATCAGAATTACACCTGACTTCTCCTCAGAAACTCTAAAAGCTAGAAGGACCTAGACAGATGTCCTACAAGCCCTGAGAGAACATAGGTGCCCAGCCAGACTACTATACCCAGCAAAACTCCCTATCAACATACATGGAGAAAACAAGATATTCCATGATAAAATCAAATTTAAACAATATCTACCCACAAATCCAGCCCTACAGAAGATCCTAGAAGGAAAACTCCAACCCAGAGAAGATAACTATACCCAAGAAAACAGAGGAAACAGAAAACTTCAAGGCAACTAAACCAAAAGAAACACAGGACCACCACCCATACCAAAATAATGGGAAATAACAACCTCTGGTCACTAATTTCCATAAATATCAATGGACTCAACTGTCCAATAAAAAGACACAGACTTGAAGACTGGATCCATAAAAAAACAAAACAAACAAAAAAATTATTTTGCTGCTTACAAGAAAGACATCTTATTAACAAAGACAGACACTATCTTAGAGTAAAGGGCTGGGAAAAGGTTTTCCAAGCAAATGGACCCAGGAAACAAGCTGGAGTAGCCATCCTAATATCAAACAAAATAGACATCCAACTGAAGTTAATAAAAAAAGACAGAAAAGGGCATTACATATGCGTTAAAGGAAATATTCATAAAGAGTACATCTCAATATTGAACATCTATGCCCCAAAATACAAAGGCAACTACATTTGTAAAAGAAACTCTCCTAAAACTTAAATCACACATCGATCCCCACACATCAGTAGTTGGAGACTCAATACCCCACTCACAATAATGGACAGATCATCAAGACAGAAACTTAACAGAGAAATAATGAGTCTAACAGAGATCATGAACCAAATGGACCTAACGGATATCTACAGAACATATCATCCAAATAGAAAAGAATACACTTTCTTCTCAGCACCACATTAAACCTTCTCCAAAATCTACCATATAGTCAGATACAAAGATAGCCTTAACAGATACAAGAAAATTGAAATAACCCCTTGTATGTTATCAGACAACCATGGAATAAAGCTGGACTTCAACGGCAACAGAATCAACAGAAAGCCTACACACATGTGGAAATTGAACAACTCTCTACTAGATGGTTACTGGGTCAGGGAAGAAATAAAGAAGGAAATAAAAGAGTTCTTTAAAACCAATGAAAATAAAGGTACAACATACCCGAACCTATGGGACACAATGAAAGCAGTGAGTGCTACAAGGAAAGTTCATAGAACTAAGTGCCTTCAAAAAGAAAATTGTGACAGCTCATATTAGCGAATTAACAGCCAAACTGGATGAATTGGAAAAAAAAAAAAAAGAAGCAAGCACTCCCAAGAGGAGCAGAAGAGAGGAAATCACCAAAACTTAGGGCTGAAATCAACAACTTAGAAACAAAAAGAACTATAAAAAGAATCAATGAAACCAAGAGTTTGTTCTTTGAGAAAAATCAACAAAATAGACAAACCCTTAGCCAAATTAACTAAAAGACAGAGAAAAAACCCAAATCAACAAAATCAGAAATGAAAAGGGAGAAATAGCAATAGACATTGAGGAAATCCAGAGAATATTTAAGTCCTACTTTAAAAATCTATACTTCATCAAATTTGAAACCTTAAGCAAAATGGACAATTTTCTTGATAGATTCCACCTACTGAAGCTAAACCAAGATCAGATTAACAGATTTAATGGCCCTATAACCCCTAGGGAAATAGAAACAATCATTAAAATTCTCCCAACCAAAAAAGCCCAGGGCCAGATGGTTTCAGCACAGAAATCTATCAGACATTCAAAGAAGAGCTAACACCAATACTCTTCAAACTCTTTCACAAAATAGAATCAGAAAGAACCTTACCAAAATCATTCTATGAGGCCACAGTTACCCTGATTCCTAAACCACACAAAGACCCAAAAAAGAAAGAGAACTTCAGAACAATCTCCCTCATGAACATAGATGCAAAAAATACTTAATAAATTACTAGCAAACCGAATCCAAGAACACATCAAAAGTATCATACACCATGATCAAGTAGGCTTCATCCCAGGAATGCAGGGATGGTTCAACATACAAAAATCAATCAATGTAATTCACCACATAATAAAATGAAAGAAAAAAAAACACATGATTATCTCACTACATGTAGAAAAAGCATTCGACAAAATCCAACACCCCTTCATGCTAAATGTTCTGGAAGAACGGGTATACAAGGACCATATCTGGAAATAATAAAGGGAATATACAGCAAGCCAGTAGCAAACATCAAAGTTAATGGAGAGAAACTTGGAGCATTTCCTCTAAACTCGGGGACAAGACAAGGATGCCCACTTTCACCATATATCTTCAATATAGTACTTGAAGTTCTTGCTAGAGCAATAAGACAACTAAAGGAGATCAAGGGGATACAAATTGGAAAGGAAGATGTCAAATTATCCCTATTTGTAGACAATATGGTAGTACACATAAGCAACCCCAAAATTTCCACTAGAGAACTCTTACAGCTGATAAACACCTTCAGCAAGGTGGCTGGATAGAAAATTAATTGAAAAAATTCAGAAGCTCTTCTTTACACAACAAATAAATAGGCTGAGATAGAAATTAGGGAAACAACTCCCTTCACAATAGCCATAAACAATATAAAATACCTGAGGATAACTCTAACCAAGCAAGTGAAAGACCTGTATGACAAGAACTTCAGGTCCTTGAAGAAAGAAATTGAAGAGGCCATCAGAAGATGGAAAGATCTCCCATGCTCATGGATAGGTAGGATGAACATAATAAAAATGGCCATCCTACCAAAAGCAATACACAGATTCAATGGAATTCCTATCAAAGTACCAACACAATTCTTTTTAGACCTGGAAGAAGCTATTCTCAATTTCATATGGAACAACAAAAACCACAGAATAGCTAAATCAATCCTGTACAATAAAAAAAAATCTGGAGGTATCACCATTCCAGATTTCAAGCTGTACTACAGAGCAATAGTAACAAAAACAGCATAGACTGGTATAGAAACAGACCAGTGCATCAATAGAATCTAATTGAAGACCCAGAAATGAACCCACACACCTATGGTCACCTAATCTTTGACAAAGAAGCCAAAACCACACAATGGTAAAAGGACAGCATCTTCAACAAATGGTGCTGGTCCAACTGGATGTCCATTTGTAAAAAAATGAAATTATAACCATACTTATGACCTTGTATAAAACTTAAGTCCAAGTAGATAAAAGACCTTAACATAAGCCCGGTAACACTAACTCTACTAGAAAAGAAAGTAGGAAAAACCCTCAAAATCATTGGCACAGGTGACAACTTCCTGAACAGAACACCAACACTTCAGGATCTAAGACCATCAATCAATAAATGGGACCTCATGAAACTGAAAAGCTTCTGTAAGGCAAAAGACTGTCATTTAAACAAAACAGCAGCCTACAGATTGGGAAAATATCTTCACCAATCCCACATCTGACAAAGGGATAATATCCAAAATTTACAAAGAACTCAAGAAACTAAATGCCAAGAAACTGAATAATCCAATTTAAAAATGGGGGAAAGAGCTAAACAGAGAATTCAGAAAGGAGGAATCCCTAAAGGCTGAGAGACATTGAAGAAATGCTCAGCATCCTTAATCATCAGAGAAATGCAACTCAAGATGACTCTAAGATTCCATCTCACACCTGTCAGAATGGCTAAGATCAAAAGCTCAAATGACAGCACATGCTGGCAAGGATGTGGAGAAAGGGGAACCCACCTCCATTGGTGGGAGTGCAGGCTTCTGTAACCACTATAGAGGTCAGTCTGGCGATACCTTAGAAAACTTGGAATAGCACTGCCTTGGGAACCAGCCATACCACTTTTGGGTATATATCCAAATGAGTCCTCACGGAATCACAAGGAAGTTCCCTCATCTATGTTCATAGCAGCCTTATTTGTAATAGCTAGAAAATGGAAACAACCCATATGTCCCTCAACTGAAGAATGGATTAAAAAAACTGTGGTACATCTACACAATGGAATACTACTCATCTATCAAAAACAAGGAAATTATGCAATTTGCAGCCAAATGGATGGAACTAGAAAAGCTCATTCTGAGTGAGCTAACCCATACTCAGAAGGATGCACATGGCATCTATTCATTTATACTCGGATTTTAGCTATATAGTACAGGATATCTGTACTAGAAGCATCACACCAAAGGGACCATGAATATAGACTTTTTCTTCCTGTCAAAGAGACATTTTGCCCTAGTGGTGCTGCCTTGTAGGCCCCCAGTGTATGAAGAGGCTCTTGGCCCTCATATGACTGCTGAACTGGGGAAGGGGACTATTATGTAGGAACACTCCACTCCAGAGGAGTGGGATGGAAGGGTTAGGGGGTAGAGGGTGGGAGGGCAGGATTGGGAAGGGTCGAAAGAGGACACTATGATAGAGATGTAACCTGAATCAATAAATAAATAAATTAAAAATTAAAAAAATTACTGGCCTTGAAAATTACAGTAACTCATAAGGTGGGGTGGGTGATACCCCCCTCACTTTGCACTTGAATGGTTTATGGATGGTTGTTGTTATTTAGGGGGATTGATTACAAGTTGTTAAATGGTCTTGTTAAATAGGTTTTGGAGGTTGGACACAGGGGTTTCTCCTTTTCTTTTCTTTACCTTTTTTTCTCTCCTATATGGGGGGGGAAGACATGAAAAAATGTGACATAATCATAATATAGGAATAATAAAGAAAAAGTGATAGATTATTGAATATGCTCTTATATCTTTGTATAGTTATACAAAATTAAGATTATATTTGAGGAGGGTGAGGGGAAAGAGGGTAGGAGGGTGGAATCATGAGGGAGAGGAGGGAGGAGACTATGATTTAGGTGTAACTTGAAGAAATAAATAAATGTAAAAAAAAAAGAAAAAGACAGAAAGAAAGCAGGCTGAGCAAGTCATGGGATGCAAGCCAGTAATCAGCACCCTTCCCTGGCCTCTGCATCAGCTCCTGCCTCCAGGATTGTGCCCTGTGTGAGTTCCTTTCTGACTTTGTTCAATGATGAACAGTGCTGTGGAAGTGTAAACTGGATAAACCCATTCCTCCCCCTCCAAAAAAAAAAAAAAAAAAAAAAGACTTTTTAAACTTAGGTCCTTCTAAATCCTATGTGTGTGTCTCTGCATTCTAATTATTGGGATCAGAGACCTGTGGTTCCCATCTGAAGGGATTAAAGATGTGTTCAACCAGGAGTGGTTCGAAGTTTTTCTCTATTTAGAGTTTGTTTTGTATCAGGCTGACCTTGAGCTCTGAGATCTGCCAGTTTCTGTCTCTAGTGTGTTGGGATTAAGGGTGTACTCTTCTTGAATGATGGGAGTAAGGTTGTGCACCCTCACCACCCTGTTCCGTGTAACTCTAGAATTTATAAGACCACTCAAACAAATTGTCCTTTGAGATCTCAAAATATATACACTAAAGCTGGTTTAGCTCCAAAATAACAAAATAATTTCTTCTTTAACCCAGATTGAAAGATAACACTTTATATATTGTCAAAAAACCAAATTTGCTTCAGGAGAAATATTACCTAGCCCCCCCCCAACAAAAAGAGGGTAATTGTCCCAGAGTTAGGATTAGGACAGGGCTCTGTTCTTATCTTTCCAGGAGAATCAAAGCATCCATTCAAAGAACCCAGGGACAACTGGACAACGGAAACCTCAGCAGAAAACAGAATCAGACACCAAAGGAGACGAGTGACCCAGTTGATTCAGCCTGACAGACTCCCTCAATAGATGTCTCCATCAAAAGCCTACAACCACAACAACTCAATATCGCTAAGACCGTTCAGCTCTACACAATGCCCCAGCCAGAACCTCAGTAAAGCCTGGAAGATCAGCTTCTGCCTACAAACTCCTTAGGACATCTAAACAGCTGAGAACAGAAGGACTGAACATAAAAGGATTGTACTAACATTTTTAAACATTTTTCCATTTTGGTTCGGGCCCCAAACAGGTTTACTACGACTCAAATCAGCAGGAAGTCATTTTAAGAGAGCGTCGTCCCATGCCCAGAGGGTGGGGAGGGTGTTTCTCTGCCCCCCCCCCCTTTTGGTTATTTGAAGGACAACTGAAAACCCTGTTATTTAGGGGAAGAGATTACAAGTTGTTAAATGGTCCTGTTTAATGGGTTTTGGAGGTTAGACCCAGGGTATTCCTTCTTTCCCTTTTCTGTATCCTTCTTTCTCTCCTATGTAGGAGTGCACGGACTTGAGAAAAATGAGACATAGACATAGCACAGGAAGGACCAAGAAGAAGGGACAGATTATTGAATATGCTCTTATACCTTTGTATATTGATACAAAATTAGTAGTATATTTGGCTTAAGTGGTATTGACCATTGTTTATTGTGCAAAAATAAGATTGTATTGGACTACATAGGTATTGAGCTTTGTATATTGATACAAAATTAAGATTATAGTTGGCCACAATAGTATTGACCCTTGTATATGGATGTAATATTAAGATTGTATTGGGCCGCATAGGCATTGATCTTTGTATATTGATACAAAATTAAGAGTATATTTAGCCACATTTGAATAGATCTTTGTATATTGATACAAAATTAAAGGTAATGCTTCCTAATGGTATCGTACCTAGAGATACTTAAAAATGAAATGTGAAGCTCTGGCCTCTTGATACCAACCATCTTAAAGTGTTTAGGATAGTTAAGAAAAACAAACTCCTAGTCATGCAAGCATGTCACTTTGTTAGCTACTATGACAGTCTATCACAGACATTCTCTAAGCTACTCAGTAATCAAGTTGTTAAGAGACAAGCAACATTTGCTTATCTAAATACAAGAGATGGATAAGGCATCTTCAAAAACCCCAAGAGATCTGCAGAATATGGCATTCAAAGATGTGGTCTTAAATTAAGATTTTTTTTTTGATATTGAGGCATATCAGCTCCTGACAGCACTCCCTATTCTACTCCAAGTAGAAGATAAGCATCGAAGAATCTCCAGTGTGAGATGGTTGAATTAGTGGCAAGCCTATCTCTTGGCATGAAAAAACTCCTGGCTTCAACTGCAGACAGACTGCTGCCCAAAAAGGACAAAACTTGGTAGCAGGGAAGTCGACAGCCTAACTCTGCCAAGATAGGGTAGGTAAGTCCTTCATAATCCCTGCTCTACAATAAATGTCTGTCAGAGAAACAGGACCAAAAGGCTGAAGATTGATGCTGGAATGTATGGAGAGAAAATGGGAACTGTCCAGGCAGTCACTGGTTTGTCATTTCTTAGTATTGGAAGCTGCAGGCCCTGCACTTCCTATATAATCAGATATATTTATCCCTCTTAGGTCTCTGAGGTAGTTGAAGAATAGACAGCTAGAGTCTCATAGTTAAATTTTGAGTTGTTTAGGAATCAAGAGGGCGTTCTAGATCTAAGAAGATGGTTATAATAGTGATGCAAGTTAGTATGAAAGCTAAGTCAGTTATAGAACTTTAAACTCATGGAGATGGTTAGATGGTAGAATGTTAAAGTCAGGGGCCAAATATGTATGAACTGGACATTGGGAAGCTATACTGGGCCATTTAACTCTCATAAATGTGGCATATTTATTTCTGCTGTTTTGTATAGTATTTACTGTTATAAGAGAAAGAACCATCTGTTGGACTGAAAGGGGAAGCTGTTGGGGGGAAGAGGGTGGAAGGGTGAGACAGGAAGGGGGAATAGGGAAAATGTTTGTAACTGAGATGTAACTTGAAGAAAAAAAAATAAAGTATTTAATAAAAAAAAGAAAAGAAAAGAAATTTTCAGTAACATAAGTGAATATGTTACTTACTCTATTGTCCTCTGAATCATTAGTACTTTGATTAAAACAGTTCTGTGGATACCTGTGTCATCTCACTTTGATAGTAATTCAAATGGAAAAATAATTTCTAATTTAAAAACTTGAGGTGAGAGATAGTATTGAGCAAGTTGGTCCAGAAGCATTTTATATTTTAACTTTGATGTATTCATATGCTTGGAAAAACGTTATATACCAAATATATTCTAGCATTAATTAGACAACAAATTCCAAAGTAATATGTGTTGGACATACAACTCTATAAGAATATAGTTTCCATAATATGTTCTCTATGTAACTACTAATAAATTGAAATAATACATGAATTAGCCCAATGGTCTTGAAAACAAGCTTTATACTTGATAAATATATTTATGTAACATTAAATTCAGCTGTTTGAGCTGTAAACTTGAATGTTTTCAGTGTCTTAACAGGTATAGACACTAATAACCAGTCAATTTATAATATTTTTACTACCTCAAAAGAAACTTCATACCTCCTGTGTACATTTGTTCTTTCATGTGTGTCAAGTGTGTCTAAGCAATTACTAATTTTTCTGTAGGTATAGATGTTCCCGTTATTCACAGTAAATATGAAAAGAACCATATTAATGTATACTCTTTGAATATTGTCCTTTTTCACTTAAAATTTTCTCAATGATCATCCATGATTTATAATATTACAATTCATCTTCCTATCTATATATTATTTCACTATAGGTATAAAGTACTTTTGTGATTCAGTGAGGTTATGGGCTTAAAAATTATTGTCAACTTTATGAATATTGCTAATACTAACATGTGTGTGAAAGATTTGTATTCATGTGTCAAATTGTGGTGTAAGTTGGGATTGCAGTTAGCATAGTATAAGTGTCTACAAATCAACACTGCCTATCACTGTATTTTATATTTTAAATGTTCTGGCTGTTGTAAAATGTTTTCCTACAGTGTAACTTGGGATGAAGCAGAAACCAAGGAGCAAAGCATCCACTCAACAGACACAAAAGCAGACATCAGCACTTAAACTTACAATTTTCTCAGTTCCAGATGTCTAAACACAATCCAATCAATAGCAGCCAGGGCACAATATATCCTCTGAGTCCTAACAATCTATTCACAACCTATTCATAGCAGGCTCTGAATATTCCAACATAGTTGAAGCCGATGAAAAGGCCTTAAAAGGACTTGTAGAAAGATGATAGAATTAATTAAAGAGGAAATTATTGATAGAAGTCCTTAAAATAGAAATAAATAATCCAGGAAAACACAACTAATAAAGGAAATGAATAAAACTGTTCAATACCAGAAGATGAAAGTATAATCAATAAAGAAAACCCAAACTGATTGAATTCTGGAATTGAAAAATTTGGGAATTTGTACAGGAATATATGAAGGAGAAGAACTCTAGCTCAAAAGCCCAGAAAATATTTTAAACAAAAACATAGAAGAAAATATTTCTAACCTAAAAAAAAAAAAAAAGAATTACTACAAAGGAGAAAGAAGCATACAGAATACAAAATAGGTAGGACCAGAATAGAAAATATCCTCAGGACACAATAGTCAAAACATAACAAAGAAAGAATATTGAAACCTGTTTGGGAAAAAGAGCAAGAAACATATAAAGGCAGATCTATGAGAATTATTCCTGACTTCTTAAGCAGAGATTCTAATGGGCAGAAAGGCCTGGACAGATATCCTGAGATTTTAAGAGACCACAATACTAGGCCAGACTACTACACCAAGAAAAACTTTTAATAATCACTATAGATGGAGAGAATAATATATTCAAAGCTAAAAGCAAATTTAAGCAGTTTATACCTACAAATCCAGTCTTACAGAAGGTGCTAAAAGGAAATCTCCAACCTAAAGAAGTTAAATATTACCATGAAAACACAGAGAATACATAATCTCAGATTAGGAAAACCAAAGAAGGGAAACACACACACACACTCATTCAAATCATTGGTCCAAAAAAAAAAAAGACACAGACTAACAAAACAGATGCAAAAGCGGAATCTACCTTCTGATTCATCCAATACACTACAACATCAAAGAAAGACATTATGACAGTTTAAATAAAGGGCTGGACAAATATAGTTGAAGAAAGTGAACCTAAGAAACAAACTGGTGTAACCATTTTAATATCTAGCAAAATAGACTTCAAATCTAATCACAAGAGATAGGGAAGGATACAACTTACTCATCAAAGGAGAAACCACATTTCAATTGTTTTCATCTATACCTCAAACACAAATGCACATAAATATGTAAAAACAAAACAACAACAATAAACATGATTGCAGTTTAAATTACATATTGATCTTCATACATTGGTACTAGATGTCTTAGTTTGGGTTCATATTGCTGTGAAATGACAACAGCAATTCTTATTAAAACAACAACAACAACAAGACGTTTTATTTGGGCTGGCTTAGTTTCAGAGGTTTAGTTCCTTATCATCATGGTGAGAAGCATGGAGGCCTGCAGGCAAACATGGTGCTGGAGAGGTAGCCAATAGTACTTCATCTGGATCTGCAGGCAGCAGGAAGTGATTGCCACACTGGGTATGGTTTGAGCATCTGAGGCCTCGAAACCCACCTACAGTGACACAATTCTTCCAACAAAGCCACATCTATTTCAGCAAGGCCATACCTTCTAATAGTGCCACTCCCAGTGAGCCTTTGGGAGCCATTGTTTTTCAAACCACCATACATATAGACATAGTATAACACAAAACTTCACTATGTCTAACTTGAAAAGTCTCTATAGTCTATAAAGTATAAAGTCTTTTCTGAGACTTATGCAATCTCTTAACTGTATTTCCCTATAAAATCAAAAAGCAAATCTCATCCTTTAACCTATAAGAGCACAGAGTAGACATTGCAGTTCCAAAAACAAGGAAAGGAAGCATAGTGAGTAAATACTAGAAGAAGGAAAGAACAAAAACCAGCTGGGAAAACTGTAAACTTTGTATCTCCATGTCTGATGTCAAAGCAGTTTTTAGATCTCCAACTCCCTTCAAGTTTGTTAACTGCAACATACATGTATCTCTCTTGGGCTCTTTCCACTCCCTCTTAGCAGCTTTCCTTGATAGGCACCCCATGGCTCTGGCATCTCCAACATCCTACAGTCTCTAAGGAAACCCAGGTTTCACTTTGACACCTAAGATAGACAATGGCATTTTCTTGGCCTCCATGTAGGAAAACCATTAACACTGCCCAGCTTCAGCAGCTTCCATTAGCTGTAGAGTGAGATTCCACAACCCCTTTCTTCTATCCTTGACTCTAAAGTCAGAGCCACATGCTCAAAACTGCCAAGTTCTGTTGTTTAATGGGGCTGCTGGCACATGGCCCCATTATCCAATAACATGTTCACCAGTTTTCTGTTTTAATGATTATCTTCACTGCCTAAATGTGGCCGGTCCTGAAAGTTGCTCTGCAGACAAGGCTGGCCTCAAACTCTGAGATCTGCCTACCTCTGCCTATGGAGTGTAGAGATTAAAGGCACACACCATGGCATCTGGCCTTAAGCTTTTCTTTAATTTCTTATCACAGGTTGGAAGATTAACTGGGCAAATTTATTCCTGAGGTCATCACTCTACTTATTCCATTTTACCTCAGGCTTTCCTTTAATCTGTTTATCTCCTTAAAGACAAGACTTGGCTACATTTCAATCCCTGATGCCTCTTTTCTCTTCATATAGTACATTTCATATTTTTCCTTGCTCAGTTTGCTACTCTTCATTATGAATCTGCACAAGGGTGAACACTAATAACCACACAACAGACTTCATACTAGGCTATTTTGAGATTTCCTCTGCCAATACATAATCCAAAAGTCTTCAATTTAGCCTCAGGAAGAACTTTTAACTAGAGCAAAAAGCAGTCATATTCTTAGCCAAAATACCACAATAACTATTTCTAGGTAACATACTAAAATTCTTCTCCTCTTGATCTGCACCCCCACAATCCAAATTACCCTCATCATCACTGTCTTTAATGCTACTACTAGTATAGCCCATTAAATCCCACTTAATACATTCAACTGTTTTTATAATCCAATATCCAAATGTCCACGTTCTTTCAAAAAAAAAAAAAGCATAATCAGGACTATCACAGCAATATTCTAGACCCTGGTACCAGCTTCTTTCATAGTTTGGGTTTCTTTTGCTGTGAAGAGATATCATGACCATAAAAACATCTTAAAATGAAAAATAAAACATTTAATTGGGGCTGGCTTACAGCTTCAGAGGATCAGTCTTTTAGCATTTTTTTTGGGGGGGGGGGCGACAGAGATTGGTGGCCTGCAGGCAGATATAGTACTCCAGAGATATCCTAGAGTTCTATAATTGGAACTTCAGACAGAAAGAATTAATTGTAACACTGGGCATAGATTGCTCATGTGCAACCTCAAAGCCCACCTATGGTGACATACTTCCTCCAACCAACCAATACTTATTCTAGCAAGCTAACACCTACTAATAGCCACACCCTGTGAGCATATGGGGGCCATTCTCTTTCAAACACCATGCTAGGAACTTCAATAGCCAACTCATACCAATAGAAAAACCATCTGGCAAAAAATAAACAGAGAAATGCTAGAACTAATAGATGCTACAAACCAAATGGACCTAACAAATGTTTACAGAACATTTTTTCCAAACACAAAAGAATATACCTTCTCTATATCTCATTGAACTTTCTCCAAAATTGACGACCTACTCAGACATGAAACAAGTCTGAATAGGTATAAGAAAATTTACTTCAACCCTAAATCTTATCAGACCACCATAGGTTAAAGCTAGGTACTAGCAATAGAAATAACAGAATGTTTACAAACTGCTGAAAAGTCAACAACTCCTTAATGAATGATAAATGGGTCAAGACAGAAAAAATATATAATAAAGATTTTCTAGAATTGAAACAAAATAAAACTACAACCTACCTAACTTTATTGGACACATTGAAAGCAGTTCTCATAGACAAGTTCAAAGCACTAAGTGCCTATATTATAATAAACAAACAAAACTGGAAAGATTATACTTGCAACTTAGCAGCACAACTGAAAGATCTAGAACAAAAAGAAGAATTCACTCCCAGAAGGAACAGATGGAAAACAGTTATCAGATTCTAAGCTGAAACCAATATAAACAAACAAACAAAAAACAACAACAAAACAATACAAAGAATCAATAGAAAGAGTTGATTCTTTGAGGAAATCAGTAAGTTTGACAATTGCTTATCCAACTTAAGTAAAAGGCAGAGAGAGAATATTAAAATTTTAAATATCAGAAATGAAAGGAGGGACATAACAACAGATATTGAGAAAATTTATAAACTCACAAGTACATATATTAAAAACCTATATTATTCAATATTGGAAAATCTAAAAAAAAAAGAAATGAATTTTTTAATATAGGTACAACTTATCAAGTTAAATCAAGATCAGATAAGCAATTAAAATACCTATAAGCCTTCATGAAATAGAACCAGTAATTAAAAGTCTCTCAAGCAAAACCCATGGGCCAGATCTTTTCAGCACACACTTTTTCAGATATTCCAAGAAGTATTAACACCAATATTCCTCAAATAATTCAATGAAAAATGGGATACAGAACTAAACCAAAAATTCTCTACAGAGGAATATGGCTGAGAAGCACTTAAAGAAATGCTCAACAACCATAGTCTAAGGGAAATGAAAATCAAACAACTATGAGATTCTATTTTATATCTATCAGAATAGCTAAGATCAAGAAAACTCAAGTGACTGCACATGCTGTTGAGAATGTAGAGAAAGGGGAACATTCCTCCATTTCTGGTGGGAGTAATAACTTGTACAACCAATTTGAAAATCAATCTGGTGCTTTCTAAGAAAATTGGGAATAGTTCTATCTCAAGATCCAGCTATATCACTTCTGGAAATATACCCCAAATATGCATCACCAAATCACAAGGATATTTCCTCAACTATGTTCATAGCAGTTTTATTTGTACTAGCCAGAAACTGGAAATAGCTCAGATGTCCCTCAACTGAGGAATGGATTAAGAAATTGTTGTACATTCACACACTGGAATACTACTCCACTATCAGAAACAGGATATAATGAAATTTACAGGCAACTGGATGGAACCAGAAAAGATCATCATGAGTAAGGTAACATAGACCCAAAAAGACATTCATAGTATTTCCTCATTCATAAGTGGATATGAGATAATACTTACAGGATCACCATACTACAATCCACAGACCCAAAGAAACTAAGTAACAAGGAGTGCACAAGGGATGATGCTTGACTCCCTCTTAGTAGGGGAAATAAAATAGACACCGGAAGTGGATGGAGAGAGGGATCTGTACAGGAAGCCAACCATACTGCCATCCAAGAAGTTTTATCCAGCAGATAATGGAAACAGAAGCAGAGACCCACAACCAAACACTAGGTAAAACACAAGGAGTTTTGTGGAAGAGTTAGGGGAAGATTCAAGGGAGCTGGAGGAGTTAAGGACACAACAAGAAGACCAACATAGCCTATTAACTGAGACATAGGGGGACTCATAGAGATTGAACCACCAACCAGAGAACTTGCGTGGATTGGTCCTAGGCTCACTACACATATAGAGCTGATGGGATGCTTGGTCCTTAAGTGAATCCCCTAACAATTGGAGCAAAATTATCTCAGACATGGACTCTGTTGCCATCCTCTAGACCTCATTTTTCTAGCAAAGCTGCCTTGTCTTGCATCAGTGGAAGAGAAGGTACTTCGTCCTGATGCAATTTGATGTACAAGAATGGATTGGTACTGGGCTATAGGACTGGGGGAGGGGGATGGGTATGGGGGAAGTGGGTGGAAGGGTAGGACTTGGAGGGAGGAGGTTGTGATTGGAATCTAAAATAAATTAATTAATTTAAAAAATTAATTTATAAAATAAAATAGAAGGAACATTTTCCAATTCATCATATGTTAACCTGATACCCAAACCACATAAAGTCCCTATAAAGAAAATGAATTACAGACCAATTTTTGTTATGAACATAGATATAATATTTCTCAACAAAATACTTGCACACCAAATCCAAGAACTAATCAAGAATATCATCCTCCATGATCAAATAGGCTTCATTCCAGTGATGCAGGGATGGTTCTATATGTGAAAATCATCTCAAAGTTGTAATAATTGTTCAATATATGAAAATCATCCACTATAACATGTATATGTTTATGTATATATAAACAAACTGAAAGGAAAAATATAACAATCTCATTAGATGCAAAACAATCTTTTGACAAAATCCAATACCAATTCATGATCAAAAGTCTTGAAGATATACAAGGGACATGCCTAAACATAATAAGGCCAGTTTGCAGCAATCTCATAGCCAACATTAATTTAAATGGAGAGAAATTCAATGAAACTCTACTAAAATCAGGAACGGAGAGAAATTCAATGAAACTCTACTAAAATCAGGAACAATAGAAGACTGTCCATTCTCTCCATACCTATTTAATATACTACCTGAAGTCTTAACTAAAGCAATAAGACAACTGAAGAAGATCAAAGGGGTACATAATAGAATGGAAGAAGTCAGTTTAATCTATAAATGATGTGAGAGTATATATAAGTGACCTCCAAAATACTACCAGGAAACTCCTGCAGCTGATAAATACCTTCAGGTAACTGGCTGAATATAAAACATTAACTCAAAAAAAAATCAATAGCCCTCCTATATACAAATGACAAATGGTCTAAGAAAATAAATAATGGAAACAATGCCTTTCCCAATACACTCAAGTAGAAAAAAACTATCTTGGGGTAACTTAAACAAGGAAGTGACAGACTTCTATGATAAAAACTTCAAATGTTTGAAGAAAGAAATTGAAGAGATTATGAGAAGATGCAAAGATCTCCCATGTTTATGAATTGGTAAGATTAATATAGTGAAAATAGGCATCCTACCAAAACAATCTACAGATTCAATAAAATTCCTGTAAAAATTCCAACACAATTACTCACAGATCTCTAAAACACAATTCTTAACTTTATATGAAAATATAAATAACTCAGGTAGCTCAAACAATTAAGAACAATAAAAGACCTCTTGGAGATTTCACCACTCTCAATTTTAAGTTGTTCTACAGAGCTATCATATAAAAACTACAAGATTATGGCACAAAAAATGGGGGTCAATATAAAAACCACATATACTGCAATTGATAGAAGAGAAAGTAGAGAGTAGTCTTGAGCTCATTGATACAGAAAAATATTTTATGAATAGAACACTGTTAGCATAGACACTAAGAACAATAATTAATCAGTGAGACCTCATGGAACAGAAAGTCTCTCAAGCAAAGGACACTGTCAATTGGACTAAGAGCCAGCCTATAAAAAGATTTTACCAATTCCAAATCTAATAGAGCACTAATATTCAACATATACAAAGAACTTAAGAAACGAAATATCAAAACCTTGAGGTGAGGTTGTGGAGAAGGGAGAACACCCCTCCATTGCTAGTTGAGGTGCAAGCTTGTGCAACCACTATGGAAATCTGTCTGGCGATATCTTAGAAAACTTGGAATAGCTCTGCCTCGGGACCCAGCCATACCACTTCTGGGTATACATCCAAATGACTCCTCACCGAATCACAAGGAAGCTTCTTCATCTATTCATAGCAGCCTTATTTGTAATAGCTAGAAACTGGAAACAACCCAGATGTCCCTCAACTGAGGAATGGGTAAAAAATAAACTGAGGTACATCTACACAATGGAATACTACTCAGCCATCAGAAACAATGAAATCATGCAATTTGCAGTCAAATGGATGGAACAAGAAGCTTATCCTGAGTGAGCTAACCCAGACTCAGAAGGATGCACATGGCATCTAGTCAATTATAATTGGATTTTAGCCATATGGTACAAGATAAGTATACTACAACCAATGCACCAAAGGGAACAGGAACATAGACTTTGTTGCATATCAATGAGACACTTTGCCCTAGTGGTGCTGCCTTGGAGTCTCCCAGTGTATGGGGAGGCTCTTGGCCTTCATATGACTGCTGAAATGGAGTGGGGGACTGTTATGTAGGGACACTCCACTACAGAGGAGTGGTGTAGAGAGCTGCGACGTGCCGCACCCTAGAGATGGCGCCGGTTTCCGCCTTCCACCAGCCCAATGGTGAGCGCTCTCGGTGGTAAACAAGTCCATATTTGGCTAAGACCGCTGATCTGGCTTGCTTCCGCATACGTGGGCCTCTAAGATAGCACCACGTGGCTTTACTTGATTGGCTGTTCATATAGTATTTAGCCTGTGGGTTGGGTCTGCCAGGGCATTCAGAAGACTGTTTTCAAGGGACCTGAATAAACTGCTTGAGAAGAGCTTTTGCGAGTTACGTCGTCCTTGCTGGTCGAGGGGGATGCGACAAGTGGTGGCCCGTATGGGGAACCAGAAAAGACTCAGAACTCCTGCAGTCAGGGGCAGTGCACTGGTATGTTCCCTGGGTAAATTGGGACAATAAAGTTTTGCGGAAATAGCGAACCAAAGGTAAAGTTTCGCGGAAATAGCGAACAAAAGGTAAAGTTTCGCAGGAAGTTGCGAACTAAAGGTAAAGTTTCGTGGGAAATTGCGAACTGAAAGTAAATTTTTAATCATGGGATCGTCTCAGTCACATCCAAATTTTCTGGCTCTTCAGGAGCTAATTTTAGCTACCCTAGAGAGATTTTTGAATGAATGCGACTCCGTGGCTCCGTGGTTTGCGGTGTCCGGGAATCTTACGGTATCCTGCTGGGACAAATTAGGCAGGGACTTGAATTTTGCCTGGGAGCAAAGTACATTGCGGGGAGGAGCACGGCCTATTTGGAGACTTGTTCGGAGTTGTTTAGGAGATCAGAGATATTGCAAGGCAGTGGAAAAAGGACAAAAGGCATTAGAACAGTTAAAAGAGGAGCTCTTGGTCAAATCTGGGAAAGATACTTTGGAAGAGGATAGCTCAGAGCCTAAAGAGGAACTTAGAATGTTAACAAAGAAAATGGAGAAGTCATCTTTGAGGAAGAGTTCTGACTGCACCCGGATAGAGCCCTCAGGTCCGGGGCCACCTGTGTTGGCGCCGCCTTCATATAATGAGACTTCCCCTCCGAGTGGTCCTAGTGGCGGTCATTGTGTCCAAATGTCTGGAGGGAAGTGAGACATGAGCTGTACTACCCTGTCTTTCAGGATGGAGGGGGAAATCGTTATCATGAACCTCTCGATTTTAAGGTAATTAAAGCATTCGCTGAGTCTGTCCGCACTTATGGGATTAATGCTGCTTTCACTGTAGCTCAGGTGGAAGCTCTTAGTCGTTATTGCATGACTCCTAGTGACTGGATGAGCTTGGCACGTGCCTGCTTGTCCTCTGGGCAGTATTTAGATTGGAAGGCTTTCTTGATTGAGTTTGCTAATGAACAAGCTGCTGCTAATCGTGCAGCAGGAAACCCAGCCTGGGATGTGGACATGCTTCTTGGGCAAGGTCGATATGCTCAACAACAAACTGGGTATCCGGCTCAGGTGTTTGAGCAAATCAATTTAATCGCAACCAGAGCTTGGAAATCATTGCCTAACAAAGGGGAAGTGAATGGCAATCTAACCAAGGTTATTCAGGATTCCCTGGAGCCTTTCTCAGACTTCGTGGCTATAATGGTTGAAGCAGCTGGAAGGGTATTTGGAGACCCTGATTTGGCAATGCCCTTAATTAAACAACTTGTGTATGAGCAATGTACAAAGGAGTGTAAAGCAGCTATCATCCCTTATAAGAACAAGGGGTTGGAAGCCTGGATGCCTCAGTGCAGACTGCCGCTACCTTGAATAATTTGTCAGCCAATGTAGCCATGGCCTTGGATGTATTGTGGCAGGTGGCCCAGATTGGCTGTGAGTGGAAAATGACTGGTTTGTGTGTGACCTCTGTGTCATATCAAAATTATACTGTAGCTGCAAATTTGTCTAAGCAACTCTCTCAGTATCTTACAGGAAATTGGTCTGGCGAGTTTGATAAGCTGATGCAGAATCTGAGAACTGCCATCGTGCATGTGAATTCCACCCGGGTTGATGTCTCTGTTGCTGAAGGACTGTCGACATGGATCCTCCGAGCCATGAATCATCTGAACGAATGGGCGGGAATGGGTGCCCTAGGAGGCATGCTCTTCCTAGTCAGTTTCATTGCCCTATGGTGTATCTGTAAGATGAGGATTTCACAGAGGAGAAGTAATGCCATGCTGGTGCAAGCCTTTGCTGCCTTGGAGGCTAGACAGCCACAAGCTTGGTTGACTGTCCTAAAGGACTAAGCTATCATCATGCTCAGGATGCGAGGCTAAGCACTACACTTGGGGTCAGCTTCTAGCGACTTCAAGAAGGACATGTTTGATTGTGTATGGGTTGGTATCCTAGTTTCCCATCTCTGAGAAAAAGATACCGGACGGGTATGGCACCAGCCTGGTGGGCTACTGGGCGTGGGGTCATTACAATGTCCTTTACATGCATATCAAAGATCAGATGCTTGATATATCTACTAGGGATCCTCAACAGACTGCCACCAATCCTTTTGATTTATGGCTTTTGTGTGGAGCAAATGGTAGCTATATGGATTTGGGACCTATACTTATGCTTGGGGGAGGAATTTATCAAAGAGGTGGTTTTTCCCTAGGGTCCACTACCAATCTGGATTTTTCTAGCGGTAGTGGCTCTGGTACTTGGAATTCTTTGTTTCATTCTTACCGCAATAAGACCTTTTCAGCCTTGCCAGTATGTCTCTGGCCTCCTTTTCTGTGGATTGTAAGTAATGGGAGTGCATCCTTGGGTAAAGAAAAGTTAGTATGCACTCTGGACACATGCTTTTATGCCCTGTGCTGGAATGCCACAGCCTTTCCTGTGGCTGTGGTGACTAGAATGCCTCGATATGTACCAGTTCCTATAGAGGCCCCTAATACGATGATGCTATTCAGGCTTAAAAGAGATTTTGGCATCACTGCAGCTATTGTTACTGCCATCACTGTTGCTGCTGTGGGGGCTACTGCCTCAGCTATTGCCTTGTCTAGTTCTATACAGACTGCCAATGCCCTGAATAACATCTCAGCCAATGTAGCACAGGCACTGGATACTCAGACCTCTATGAATTCTCATCTCAAAGGAGGCCTTATGATAGTTAATCAACGCATAGATTTAATACAAGAACAGATTGATTCTCTTTGGCAACTAGCACAGTTGGGGTGTGAGTGGAAAATGCAGGGTTTGTGTGTTACTTCCGTGTGGTATCAAAATTTAACAAAGGCTGCTAATCTGTCTAGGCAATTGTCAGAGTTTCTTTTACAGGATTGGTCGGCTGAATTTGAAAATAAGATGAGAGAGCTGAGAGTGACAATCGTCCACATCAACTCCACACAGGTGGATCTGAGTCTGGCTACTGGTTTGACTTCCTGGATACAGACGGCTATGGATCATCTTAAGGAGTGGGCAGGCGTAGGCTCTTTGGCGGTACTGATGATACTAGCCTCTCTGGTTTGCCTATGGTGCATCTACAAGATGAGAGCCACACAGAAGCGTAATGCAGCCATGATTATACAGGCCCTTGTCGCAATTGAGGTGGGCCAGTCCCCTCAGGCATGGCTCGCTGCCATGAAGCCTTAAATCTTCACTGAGCATACTCCCTGCCCACTGAGGTATTCGTTCCATGGATATTAGGGTCTGGCAAGTCAATGACGGAGTAGACGGGTAAGTCTCGGCCACCTAAGACAGGGCAGTCCCGAGTGGGGAGGCTGACCCAGAGACGGGTAAGAGTTTGAGCACCGCCCTCCTACAGGCTCAGGCCCACCGTGAGATCCCCAGATATGGGGATTACGAAGCCTTTCCAGGGACTTCTACCAACATTTTTAAAAAACAAAAAAGGAGGAACTGTAGAGAGCTGCGACATGCCGCACCCTAGAGATGGCGCTGGTCTCCGCCTTCCACCAGCCCGACGGTGAGCGCTCTCGGTGGTAAACAAGTCCATATTTGGCTAAGACCGCTGATCTGGCTTGCTTCTGCATATGTGGGCCTCTAAGATAGCACCACGTGGCTTTACTTGATTGGCTGTTCATATAGTATTTAGCCTGTGGGTTGGGTCTGCCCGGGCATTCGGAAGACTGTTTTCAAGGGACCTGAATAAACTGCTTGAGAAGAGCTTTTGCGAGTTGCATCGTCCTTGCTGGTCGAGGGGGAAGCAACAGAGTGGGATGGAAGGGAAAGGGGTTAGAGTGTGGGAGGGTGGGACTGGAAGGGGTGGAAAGAGGGCACTGTGATGGAGATGTAACTTGAAGTAATAAATGAATATTTTTAAAAATTGACATCAAGAAAGCTGCCGACAAATAAATGGAAGTAGAGAAAAATCATCCTGTGCAAGATAAATAAGACTCTGAAAATAAATGTGGAATATATTCACTAATATTTTGATATTAGCCTTAAATTATGCTAATCAAGCTACAACCTGTAGATAAAGTGAGGTTAGGCATAGAGGAAGGGATTAGTGTGGAACATATAGATCTCCCTGGGAGGAGGAAATATATTAGATTTTATGGGTAGAGTAGGGAGAGAGAAGGGGAGGCGAACAAAAGGATGAAAGTAAGGAGAGATGGGATTGAAGAGAGGAATACAGGGACAGAGAGCTAGAATTTAGGGGCATTTGAGGAGTCTTAGGGAAACCTACCACAGTGAAGTTTACTAAAATATTCAAAGGTGATCCTAATAAAGTCTCCAAATAATGAGGGAGACAGAGCCCGAAGTGGCCGTTTTTTTTGTTACTAAGTGAATCTTCCAGTATACTTTCTTACTTTCAACTGAGTTGTTTACTAAAGGGGTCCCAAGGAAATCCAGATGTTCAGAAGATAGTAGTTTGCTCTCTATAAATTCATAGCAAGGCCCCATTGCTGAAGATAACACCCACACAACTCAATGAATTTTAAAGGTAAATCTGGGTCCTAAATAGAACCTTCACTCCCATGTTTCACTGTCTTTGGTGTGAGAAGGAACTCTGCTGTGTACAAAAACAGAAATGTAAGCAGCAAGACATCCACAAACTGATCTACAATGCTGCCCTGCCTGCAAAATATGCTAGGTCAATAGTTTATGGCTCTCTCCACTAGGTGGAACATATACCTGACACTGCTTGGGTGACTAAAAACCTGAGACTAGATAGCCAACAGGCCTAAGGTAATACCAAATATTATTGGTCTAAAAAAATTAGCAACAACAAAATGATCCCTAATGATATTCTACTATACTCATAGATTCGTGCCTTATTAGTCCATCATCACATAGGCTTTCTCTGGCATCAACTGGGAACAAATACAGAGACCCACAGCCAGACATTACACACATATGCACACACACACACACACACACACACACACACACACACACACACACACAGAGAGAGAGAGAGAGAGAGAGAGAGAGAGAGAGAGAGAGAGAGATGGCTCTTGGAACACACAGCTGTATATGAGATGCCTCCATCAAATCCCTTCCCTCAGACTAAGGGAACTCCACAGAAAAAGAGGCAGAAAGATTGTAACAGAGATTGGGGGGATAGAGGAAACCAGGAAAACAAGGTCCTCTAAGTCAAATAAGCAAACCTCCAAATCCCACCTGACCTTACAGAGACTGAATCAACAAACATTGGACGTACTTGGGTCTGTACCAGGTCCTCTGTACTATGGATTTCAGTTTAGTAATTTTATGGGACTCTTGAATATGTGAAAGAGTGGGTTTCAGATCTTGTGCCTTTTCTTGGGGCTCTTTTCCTTTTTTTGTTTTGCCTTGTCCAACTTTGAAGTGATGTCTTTTGTTTTATCCTACTACATTTTATTTTATTTTAAAAGAAAAGGATAGAAAAAATTAAAACTCCAAAAAGGAGAAAAGAAGAGGCATTTTCTATTATGTATTTTTTGCTTCTTTGTCAAAAATCAGATGTCTTTTGGAGTGTTAAATTATATATAGGCCTTCAATTTGGTTCATTTTTCAACCTGTTTGCTTTTATGCCAATACTATGCTGTTTTTATTACCATATCCCTGTAAAACAACCTGAAATCTTGATGGTGAAAAATGAAAAATTCTTCTATTGCTCAGGAATTTTTTTCAGTCTCTCTTGGAATGCATTATGATTCCATATGAAGTTGAACACTTTTTTTTTTAATTTCTGTGAAGAATTGTGGTGGGATTTTGATGGGGTTCACATTGAGCCTCCAGATTGCTTTTCTTAGAATAAACATTTTTACAATGTTAATTATATTGATCCACAAGCAAAGGAGAATTCTCTGGTTCTGATGTCTTCTCTAATCTCTTTTTTAAAATTCCTTAATTTCTTTTATTTTTTGTTTTGTTTTGTTTATATATAAGCCTTTTAGTTGCTTGGTGTGTTGAGTTCATAATACTTCCAGGCATACTCCTTCACATCAGTCCTCTCTTCTTAAAACAAAATTTCTCAGAGGTATAGATCTAGGGCTAAAGATAGTGACAAGCTTCTTACTGAGAGGTGTCTGAACTACAGGAGCAGACACTTTCAAAGATAAGAATGGTAGTCAACCACTTCTGAATATGAGCTCTGCCCTTGAGAGGTTGATGTTGGTATATTGTCCTTCTGTTGAAAAAAATCTGATTTTCCCTCTCCTAGAAGTATAAGTGGAAGTTCAGTTGTTAGTGTTTACCCTAGTATCTAGGTTTTCATTCATTAATTCATTTTTAAATATAATAAATACAATAAGACAAAACAAAACAACAACAAAAATAACCCAAAAGTATCAAAGTTGGACAAGACAAACCAAAAGAAGAAAAAAAGCCCAAGGGAAGGCACAAGACTCAGAGACCAACTTGCTCAGGCATCCATGAATCCCATGAAAACACAAAATTGAAAGCTATAATACACATGCAAAGGACTTGGTACAGCCTTATCCAGACCTTGTGCATGCTCATACTACCTCAGTCTCTGTAAGTTCATATGACCTTTGTTCAGTTGATTTGGAGGGCCGTGTTTTCTTTGTTTTCTTCATATCCTCTGTCTCTGTCATTCCTTCTGCCTCTTCAGGGTTACCTGAGTTCTGATAGGAGTTATTAGTTGGAGACACCCGGTATATGGCTGAGTGTTCCAAAGTTTGTCACTCTCCAAATAATGTCTGGCTATGGGTCTCTATATTTATCACGAACTTCAGGAGGAAATTTCTCTGATGATAACTGAATGAGGTACTGATCTATGTATATAGCAGGATATCATTAGGAGTCATTTTATCAATGAATAGTTTTTAAACCAATAGTATTTGGTTTTATTCTAGGACCTTGGACTATCTAGTTTCTCATTCTTGACCATCCAGTCTGTGTTGGGTATGGGTAACATCTATGGAGTGGGCCTTAATTCAATTAGTTATAAACTGGTTACTTCCATAAGCTTTGTGCTACCATTGTAGCCAGTACACGATTGATGATAAAGGTTTTGTAGTTGGCATAGTGTTTATGTTTCATTTTGAAAGAATTCAGAGTACCTTCTATACCAAAGATACTAAAACATAGTGTTCCTAACTCTATGTAGGCACCAGCTCAACATCTACATTTTCTATTAGTTGTGCAGGTGTTGTCTTTAGCAATGGGCTTTGGCTGTCAGTTTGTGGAGAGCAAACTATATTCTTAGCAAAAGCCTGGGTTACTTGGGGAACTACTGTAGGGCCTGTGGCAAACAACGCAATTAGATGTAACTGATTCTTGGTTCTGTAACCTGGTGGCAAAATATGATCACCTGGAACACTGTACTGTCCCCCTTATTTGATAATTTCAGTAGCTTTGTCCTCAAATTTGCATATATTTTACAAATTTTCTACTGTATTAGGTTTCAATCCTACACATCAAGTGTCCCTTGGTTGTGGGAGGGAACACAGGTAAAGACCATTTTCATTAACTTTATATATTTTTTGGGTTCATTTGTTTGGTTAGTTCCGTTTGTTTATTTGTTTGTTTGTTTATTCCTCTAGTTTCAGCAGAGAGAATCCAGAGAGATAGCCATAGCATCTGGCCTAAAGTCATGCTTCCCACATATTTAATTGTTAAGCCTTGAAATAATTGGTTGACTCTGATGACTATCACGGTATCTGATTACTAAATAAGACATTTGAACTTTATCATGGATTAGATATTCATGCTTTGTGTTACAGACAAATATTATGATATGTGGAAAGGTATTCCTGCATATAAATGTTTAAATTAACAGTTTTATAAACTATAATTATCTAAAAGACATCTGATAATTGAAGCTGACTTGTATACTGCAGATCTGGAATTCTCCCATTGCATGTGTATCCACATAGTGTATAGTGATAAAAATTTAAGACACATTTATGGTCACATTAAACAATTATTTTATAAGGCTTAAAATTTGTATAGAAAGACTTGTAGTACTTTACAATACAATTCAAAGGTAATTTTTACTATTTATCTAGTTTTTTTCCTTTTAACTCAATAATTCTATTTTCTCAAGATTGAAAGAAAATGTAAAAATGAAATCACACATGTACATATAAATACAATAATATAATCTAGTGTCATTAGGATTAAATATACATTTATTTTAGATTCATAGGATATGATGGTAAAAGTTCTTGATGAAATTACAATCTTATATTTATTGGCTTTAAAATTACTTTGACTTTAAAATACATTGTTTTGTGAATTCCAAGTGTAGAAGTCACATAAGTTTAACCTGATTTTATTATCATAAATGAAAAAGTTTTATTGTAATTTAGAATGAGTTGTAGGGTTCAATTATGCTATATTTAAAATCACACAAAATGCAAATCAAGCTCTGGGTTTGTTACAAAAGAATTTGGAAGGTTAAAAATCTGTACTATGTTCCAATTTCAATTTTCTAAACTTGGGATAAAGTGAGCATATTTTAGTTTATATATTTTTATTTTTTGAGACTATAATTATATTTCTATCTTTCTTTCCTACCTTCAAACCCTCTATATAAACCCCTACCCACTCTCCTTTAATTTCATGTCCTGTTTTTAAAACTAACTGTTATTGCACACACACGCACACACACACACACACACACACACACACACACACACACACACTGTGTATGTGTGAGTATATTGTTTAATGTTCTTAATCTTTATTTGTAAATTCCTTATATGCACATTATTTTTGGTTGAAATCCACTCCCTATTCACTGTGCTCCAACTCATTCCCTAAACTGTCTATTACTTTTTCCTTATCACTTCATGTACTCCACTGGAAACCCCACTGAGTTTGCTTAGTGCTTCTTTTATGTATATGGATAGAGAAATATATACTAAATCATGTTAAAGGGAGCACCTTTGAAGAACTTTCTCTTCCCAAACAACCATTAATTGCTAATAGTTTCTCAGCTATGAAGGTAGAAGTGTCTTCATAGGCCCCTGTCCCATCCATTTTGGGCTCTAGTTGTTACAAACCAGTGAAGTTCGTTTGCATTTAATTACAGTCTCTGTGAGTTCAAGTGTACAATGGCCCTGTGATTGTCACCACGTACTGATTTCTTGAAAACTATCTCTATATCAAGCTCTACAATCTTTGTACATGCTCTTCAACAATGATCATTAAGAATAGAGAAATGGAGTATTTATAGATATCTCATTTAGTGTTGAATACTCCATGGTTTCTTATTCTCTACTGTTGACTAGTTTCTGTAGTAAACACTATTTAATTTTAAAAAGTTTTTCTGATAATCATTAAGATATGTACTAATTTACTGGTACAAAGGTAAGAACTTAGAGGAAAAATTATTAACACGTTTGTCTAGCCAAAAAAAAAAAAAGTATTCAATTCTTCCCTTAGATTTATAACACAATCAGTCACAGCTTTTATTGCCCCAGTTTATGATAGCAAGCATGGATTTTGTCTTTTTGAATATAATAAATAATGTGTGATAATTGTATAACTTTATAAGTTAAAGCAGATTATACATAATTAATTTTATGCAACACGTGCTGGTTAAATACGTTATATAAACAAATACACAAATATAACAAAAATAGTCATTTTCAATTATATCAAAACTATCTAAAGTATTTTCATAAAATATCCAAAAGCTTTCACTTTTAAGTTAAGTCTGTGTACCACACTTTTGCCTCTTAGGCTGTTTCCATGGAAACACCAACTGGCAATGGGAAGCAGAAGGTTTAGAACTTTGATATTTCAATTGTGCTTGTCAGGTAAGTGAGGGAAATGCCATTTTTCAAAGAAGCACCTGCAGTTTTTGGGTTCCGACATGTTTGCAGAATATGTTCTTTTTTAACTTCTGAAAAGTTTAGCTTCATGTTTCTATATAAATCGTAACTATGCTTGCCTTTCAAAACAGCTTAATTACTCTGTCTATCTTAGAAAATTACTTAACACATAATATCACTAATTTGGGTAATGGGATTACAATGGTGTTCAGGAATCTAAAGGTACACTGAGGATATTATCATACAAACTTCCTTTATGTCACACAGGACTTTGGGGGAAATTTTGTCCACAGGCAATTTATGATATGTGCATTTTTATATGCCTACTGATTCCAAAAGTTCTTGTCTCCTTGTCTGTAAATTCATTAATGTAGGCTTCATCTCAGTAGATAACATCTTAGTAATGGGCTAATCACCATCTCCCTCACTACTAAACAACAAATAAAAAGATTTGTCTTGTGGAACCAGTGATCTGGTGTGTTTGACACATTTCTGTCCTTAGATAAGCCAAAAGGTATCAACTCTGTATATTTCACAATCTAGCTAAGTACTTAGAGAATGGTCATCGCAAGTGTCCATTTACCATATATCCTTCCCATGGATGGGTTTAGAGATTTTCCAGTGCTGAAATATTTTTAATATAGACAAGTAAAGTGAAGATGACCCATTGAAAATAAATATATGTCTCAGATAATTTTTGTTTGTTTATTTATTACTTCAAGTTACACCTCCATCACAGTGACCTCATTCCATCCCTACCGGTTCCACCCTCCCACCCTCTCCTGCCTCTCCCACCCTTCCCACTCTTCTGATTTAGAGTGTCCCTACATATCAGCCCCTCTCAGCTCAACAGTCATATGAAGGCTAAGACCTTCCTCTTGCACTGGGGACCAACATGGTAGCACTCCTAGGGCAAATTATCCCCTTTATAGGTAACAAAGTCTATGTTCCTGATCTTTTTGGTGCATTGGTTGGAGGATATTTATCCTGTACTATATGGCTAAATTCCAATTATAAGTGAATAGATGCCATGTGCATATTTCTGAGTCTAGGTTAGCTCACTTAGAATGAGCTTTTCTAGTTCCATCCATTTGGCTGAGAATTGCATGATCTCCTTGTTTCTGATAGCTGAGTAGTATTCCATTGTGTAAATGTACCACAATTTTTTATCCATTTGTTTGTTGAGGGACATCTGGGTTGGTTCCAGTTTCTACTTATTACAAATAAGGCTGCTATGAAGATAGATGAGGATATGTCCTTGTGGTTTGGTGAGGAATCCTTTGGGTGGATACCCAGAAGTAGTATGGCTGGGTCTTGAGGTAGAGCTATTCCAAGTTTTCTAAGATATTGCCAGACTGATTCCCATAGTGGTTTTACAAGCTTCCACTCCCACCAGCAATGGAGGAGTGTTCCCCTTTCTTCATAACCTCACCAGCCATTAGAGATTCCTCCTTTGTGAATTAATTCTTGGTTTAGCTCTGTTTCCCATTTTTTGATTGGATTATTTGATTTCTTGGTGTTTAATTTCTTGAGTTCTTTATAAATTATGTCCGAAGTGGGGTTGGTAAAGATTTTTCCCAATCTGTGGGTTGCCATTTTGTTGAAATGACAGTGTCCTTTGCTTTACAGAAGCTTGTCAGTTTCATGAGGTCCCATTTATTGATTGTTGGTCTTAGATCCTGAGCTATTGGTGTTCTGTTCAGGAAGTTGTCTCCTGTGCCAATGGCTTTAAGGCACACGTTGGACCTGAGAAACTCAGACAAGGTTTTCAAGTTCATATTTGAAGTGCAAGAGAAATGGCAAATTTAAGAAAATTAAATATTTTTAAAATACAATAGCACTTCCACTTATGTAAGGATCATAGAAAATATTTCATGTAAAAGATTAGCACTTTGGCATTACAAGATGCACTCAAAGCTTATAAGCTTAAGACAAATTTAAATAAAGTTAAAATAACTTATCATCCAGCCAGTATATTTGATGGCAGTTAGTCATGGAGCATCCTTCATAAGATTAATGATACATTTCAATAATTAAATGAGATTACTGAGAAACTACTTCATGTAAAACATTATCAGGCTGTTGGTAGCAGAAAATAACAAAAAGAAAACTAGAAGAAATCAGTAACAAGCAGAGATATTTACTTACCTGTGGAATTATCTTCATGAAAACATTTGGTTCACTCTTAAGATGTGTGTTGCAAAATCTCAAATTTTCTATAACATAAAATGTTATGTCATCTGTTAAATGAACAACAAAAAAAGCATAAAATGTTCTTCTGACTAGTTTTCTGTGGGCTAATTAAAAATATAAATGCCTTTGGAAAAATGAATACGAATAATATATGTAAATTAATATACAGTATGGCCACATAATTATAATTGTGTCACCTAAACTAACCAAGTTATTGCTGCTCTGCACTTTTTTCAATAAAAAAGGAAAAAAACTCAGTTATAAATTTTTGTCTAAATAGTTTTAGAAATAAATACTTAAAATATTATGTAGCCAAATTAAAAAATAATGAAAATTTAGTTTGTGACATTTTGTTATCTCATCAAAATTGCAAACAAATTAATGTAATACAATATTTTCAAAATTATTGCTTTAAATTTTGGGGAGTTATATTTACATTACTTCCCCTTCTCTTTTTTCACTCAAACCCTCCCATATACTCTTCTCTGTCCTATTTTAAATCAGCAAGACCTAATAATCATAAGGCTGAAATAGTGGTAAGCACATCTTGGCAGTAACCATCATATCTCTAATTGGGTTTAAGACCTGCTCAACAATAGGAAAATTATGCTCATTACTTGCAACTAACCCAACTACACAGAGATAATGAAGTTATTGATCTTGGAGGAAAGCCTACACTTTTAACTTTACCAAGCTGATATAATCCCTAACTAAATTCTAAATGATTGTCCTTATACTCATATAATTCTCACCACTCAACAAGTAAAATTCTCTTTGTAACATACAAAGATCATGACAGGAAACTCCAACCAATCAAAATTCAGAGTTGTGCAGCCCATTCCCAAGAGACACACTTACAAAACAACACCTGTACCTAAGGCTTAAAGAACACTGTGAAAGAGGATTTAGAAAAATTCTAAGGATTTAGAAAAATTCTAAGAAACAGAGAAACAGGGAGTTTTCTGTGAGTTTATGTCTTCAAGGAATTTTAGAAACCACACATAAATTCTCACTAATATAACAGTGTAAATATGAGCTGAACAAGGACAACAAAAGACATTTTACATTGGATCATTTAAAGCCCAAGAGTCTACACTTTATTTAAATAGCTACTTGCAACTTAGGAGTACTAAGTGTGAAAAAAAAATTCTTTCACAGAAAAGAGCATATTTAGTTACACAATAATACACAATGAGCCCTGAAACATGCATATAATACAATGATGCTGTGTAGCAACGTTGTCAAAAATAAACTCTTTCATTTTGGAGATAAGTTAACTAAGACACAGGATGTTCTGAAGGGACTTTAAACACCACATTCTGCAGAACATCCCCTTAAAGTTATGAAGTAAGCAACTCTAAAGCTCTAGGAACTACTTGAAATTGACAAAGTAGACTAGATATTTTTCTTCTCTTTTTTTTAAAGTTTATGTGAAGAATTGTGTAGGAATTTTGATGTGGATTGAATTGAAGCAGTAGATTGCTTTTGGTAGGATGGTCATTTTTATTACATCAATCCTACCAATTCAGAGTATGACAGACCTTTTCATCTTTTGATGTCTTTTTCAAGTTCCTTATTTAGTATCCTAAATTTTGTTTTTTAAAAACTTTCACTTACATGTTTAGAGTTATCAAAAGATACACACACACACACATACGCACACACACATTTAAGATATACATATATATATATACACACATATATACATATGTATACACATATATACATATATATACTTCAATATATTAATATACAGATACACATACATAGATTGTTACACCTGTGTAAGTGGAAATTCTTGTCTTGATCATGTTTTTGCTGGAAATGCTTTGAGGTTTTTGTTGTTGTTATTTCTTTGTTTTATTTTTTGTTTTTGCTTTTGTATTTTTAGGTTGATGATGGCTGTGGACTTGCTAAAATTATCTGAACTATGTTGAGGTATGTCTGCTGTATCCCTTGTCCTCTAGGACTTGTCCCATAAAATAAAACTGATCTATAATTCTCTTTCTTTATTGCGTATTTGTATGTTTTAGATGTTGGTATAATTGTAGCATTGTTAAAAATGAGAAATGATTCATCAATTTATATTTTGTGGGAAATTTTGAGAAATACTCATATTAATTCTTCTTTTAAGTCTTGGTAACATTTTGCACTGAATACATTTAGCCCTGAGCTTGGTTTCATTGTGAGACATTTAACTAGTGCCTTTACTTCATTAGGGACTGTGGATCTGTTTAAAATTATCTCTATTCTTCATTTGATATTGGTAAGTAATATCAATAGAAAAACTTAACTGTTTTCTTTAGATTTTCCAATTTGGTGGAGTTCAGAATTTTAAAGTATGTCCATATTATTCTCTGGATTTCTTCAATGTTTGTTGTGAGGTTCTCTTTTCATCTTTTATTTTATTATTTTAGGTCTTCTCTCCCTGTTTCCAAATAACAAGGAAGTTGATGACTCAAATGGACATCTTTTGCCACCAAGTAAAAGTTAAGTCAGACATTTGGAGAATACTGGAAGGTAATCGCAGGCACATGGCGGTTTGAGATTAGGTGATTTGGGCTAACTTAGAGTAGCTAATTGAGAGTCTGCCCAGCTAAGGGCTAAGCATAAAAATATTAAAAGGTCTTGGTGTGTTTAATTATTGGGGAAAAGACTGTGGCAGCTTATAGGCCCTCAGTCCAAGCAGTCCCAGGCTGTTGGACTTCCAGACTCCCAGGCTCCTCTTGAGCCCAGGCAAATCTCCCTCCAAGCCGCCAGTAATTCTATCAGCCTAATATAACAACTTATATTAATTAACAGAGTTTAGGTTACAGGTGGTGTAGGCCACCCTTGGGCCCAGGGGCTCTTTCTTCAGGATAAATTAGGCAACAGATTAAGGCATTTGGGCCAGGCCACCTGCAGCTCTGCCAAGCCACCGGCTACTCCGCTGGCCTATACTTACAGTTTATACTTACTAATAACTACATTGATTAATTAATTTGCAGTTTTCAGGAAGTTATGCACAATAGGAGGCAGGCTATTATAAGAATCAGAGGGGATGGATGACTCCAAGAAATTAATATGGTTCTGGTTCAGACACGCGGACTGATACAAATATGGACTTACCTGGATTGCAGCAGCCTACAAAGGGTCTGTAGAAGTTCAACCCAGATGAGTCCCATCCCAGTGCTGAGGGACGAGGACATGGACTCCCACCCCCAACTGAGAACTATCAGTAACTGGAACACACTTGCAAAGGAAAATGAGTCTCATTGGGTATAAAAACCGCATAGACCACCGCCCCCCCCCATTCCCAGAAGTAAATGGCCAATACAGAATAAACTCAATAGTATTTTTGTAGACTTTAATGATCTTTTGTATATATACACATATGGGATTTCTTAGTCTGTGCACTCTTTGTTTGGTTGGTTGTTTTTTTTTAAAGAAGGACAGAAAAAAAGGACATGGATTTATGTAAGTCTGGTTGTAGGAAGATCTGGGAGGATATGGAGGTGAAAAACATGAAGAAAATGTGTTGTCTATGAAAGTTTTTATTTTTTTCAAAAAAAAAATGTGTTTGCCCAGTAGCCCAGAGGAAGCAAAACAGTAAAAGAGCCACTGCTTTTCTTGTTTCAAAACTGAAGAAAAAATGAATTCATGTTTAAACAAACAAACAAACAAAAAAGTATTTCTATAGAAGTCCAATTATTTGTTCAGTATTTTAATGATCAAAATAAAGCATAATTCATCAGTGAATTCTTCAGATATTTATGAACTTCAGACGAGATGAGGCCGTGCTCCCCATGCCTTGCCTGCTGGGTCACGCAGGCAATCCTCGTATGGAGCAGCCGCCCCCACCACAATGAACACCATCTCCTGCATGTCATCTATATTTACAACCTAAGGAGGCAGCCTTCAGGAACCAGCAGGAGAGGCTCCTCCCCTAAACCCGTGCCTGCCTGGCCACACACACATAAACCCTGTACCAGTGCAATCTCCCCCTTGCCCTCTGCTCCCCATCACTTGGGGGCCATCTCTACCAGTAACGCCAGACACAGACAGCCATTATATACCAGCAGACCCAGGCAGCCATCAGGGACCACCAGAGCTTTGTACCCATCAGCTAAACTGCTTAAACAGTCCTATAACCCCTAAGGAAATAGAAGCAGTCATCAAAAATCTCCCAACTAAAAAATGTCCAGTGTCACATGGATTTAATGCAGAATACTACCAGATCTTCAAATAAGATCTAATACCAATATTCCTTAAACCATTCCATGAAATAGAAACAAAAGGAACATTACCAAACTCATTCTATGAAGTTACAGTCACCTGATTCCTAAACCACACAAGGACTTAACCAAGAAAGAGAATTTCAAACCAATATCCTTCATGAACATTGATGCAAAAATACTCAATAAAATACTCATAAACCAAATCCAAAAATACATATAAAACATCATCCACCATGATCAAACAGTCTTCAATCCAGGGATGGAGGGATGATTCAATGTATGAAAATCCATCAATGTAAACCACCTTATAAACAAGCTGAAAGAAAAGGAAATCACATGATCATCTCATTAGATGCTGAGAAAAGCTTTGACAAAAATCCAAAACCCTTCATAATAAAAGTCTTGGAGATATCAGGGATACAAAGTCCGTACCTAAACCCAATAAAGGCAATATACAGCAAGCCTATAGACCCTATAGACAACATCAATTAAAGGGAGAGAAACTCAAAACAATTCTACTAAAATCAAGGACAAGACAAGGCTGTACACATGGCTATTCAACATTATACTTGAAGTTTTAGCTAAAGCAATAAGACCACTAAAGGAGATCAAGGGGGTATAAATTGGAAAGGAAGAAGTCAACGTATCTCTACTCACAGATGATATGATAGCATACATAAGTAATCCCCAAAATTCTACCAGATAACTCCTACAGCTGACAAATGCCTTCAGCAAAATGGCTGAATACAAAATTAATTCAAAAAAATCAGTAACCCTCCTTTATACAAATGATGAATGGATTGAGAAAGAAGTTAAGGAAACAACAACCTTCCTAATAGCCACTAATAATAAATATATCTTGTTGCAATTCTAATGAAGAAAGTAAAAGACCTGTATAGCAGGAACTTCAAGTCTCTGAAGAAAGAAATTGAAGAAGATAAAAGAAGATTGAAAGATCTTGCATGATCATGGATCAGAAAGACTAACACACTAAAAATGGCCATCTTAGCAAAAGCAATATACAGATTCAATGCAGTTCTAATAAAAATACCAACACAATTCTTTACAGACCTTGAAAGAGCAATTCTCATCTTCATACTGAGGAGTATTCCATTGTGTAAATATACCAAAATTTCTTCACGAAATGTTCAGACAAATGGATAGAACTAGATAAGATCATTCTGAGTGAGGTAACCCAGATCCAGAAAGACAGAGATGGTATGTACTCATTTATCACTGAGTATTAGCCATAATGTACAGAATAACCTTACTACAATCCACAAACTGAAAGAATCTAAGTAACAAGTAGGACTCAAGGGAGGGGCTTGAATCTCACTCAGAAGGGGAAAATATAGATATTGGAAATAGTTGAAGAGAGGTAACTGGGAGGGAGGGGTGAAGAGGGAAATGAGGGTGGGATGAGTTGGGCTAAAACATGAGAGGGAGGTGGTAGGTTTGGGAGAGAGAAGGGAAACTGATGGGGATGGGATATTTGGGACAAACTGGAGACCTGTGATGAGGTAGGCTCCTGTGAGGATATATGGATAGCTCTAGCTGAGAATCCTAGCAGCAGGGGATATTGAGACTGAAATGGCAATTTCCTAAAGTCCGGTAGGTCTTCCAGTGGAGGGCAGGGGACACCAACCCACCCACAAAACCCTTATAAAATCTACCCAGCCTACAAGACATGCAGGGATAAGGATGGATTGGAGATTGAGGGCATGGCCGGCCAAGGACTGGTCCAACTTGAGACCCAACCTATGAGAGAGAGCCAACCCCTGACAATATTAATGATGATCTGCTGTGTTTGCAGACAGGAACATAGCATGACTGTCCTCTGAGAGGTTCCACCCAGCAAAGGATTGAAACTGATGCTGAGACCTACAGCCAAACATTGGACAGAGAACTCAGAGTTTGTGGAAACACTGGGGAAAGAACAGAGGCACCAGGAGGGGACAATAACTACAAAACAAAATCAAAAGAGGCAAATAATCCAGGCCCACAGTGGCTCACAGAGACTATATCATCAACCAAAGAGCATGCATGAACTAAACCCAGGCCCCATACACTCACTGAACTGAGGGACAGTTTGGTCTTTATGTGAGCACCGAAGCAGTTGGAGCATGAGCTGTCTCTGACATCTACCCTGCTGCCTACAGTCAGATAACTTTCCCCTAGCAGGGCTGCATTGACTGTGTTTAGTGTAAGAGGATGCAGTTAGTTTTGATGTGACATGAAAAGCTGGGGTGGATAGGTGGATAGAGTCCCTTCTCTGAGAAGAAAGGGAGGGGGAATGGGAGCAGAGGTTGGAAGGGTAGGATTGGAAGGAGAGGAGGGAGGGGGTTGTGAACAGGATGATAAAATGAAAATAATTTTTTAAAAATAAAAAGGGGAGGTGGTGGTGGCTATGCAGCATCTCCAGGATACAGCATATGAGTGCTTCACTGATTGGAACTCTACTATGGCAATCCCAATGGAGACACCTTGGACTCTACTATGGCAAGGTTCATGGAAAACCCTTCCCATTTTCCCAAGACCTGTGGTGAACTTGGTGGCCTCTATGCTTATTGTCTAGATTGCATATTCTACAAGCTCTGCTAGCCTTTGCTATGCTATTTTTTTAAAAAAAGGCTAACATATGCTGTTATTCATGTTTAAAGAAACAAAAAAAGGTATTTTTATAGAGGAAATCCAATTATTTTCTTGGTATTTTGATGATCAAAATGAAGCATAATTCATGAGTGAATTCTTCAGATGTTTATGAACTTCTGACTACTTTATAATTTTAATAAGCTGCCAAAATGATAAATGAGCTTTAATAGCAGGAATGCTAAAAAGAAAGCCTACGTCAATATACATTAAAGAAAGATGATTTTGGTGTCTATGAAAACAGACAATTAACAAACGAGCATATAGAACATAACTTCAATCTTTTTAAATCTAGAAGAGTAATGTTTTCAATGTGTAATCAATCCAAAAACAGTTCCTTAATCAACGACTTTCCCAGAAAGTCTCCCTATTGAAAAAAGGAGAATATTAATATTTGTATCATATTTTAGAGCACTTTGTGAATATGTGCATAAATTAAATAAATAATGTATACATGGACATGTGTATGAATACTCACATACATATTTATGTCTCTCCTTTTGTTGCTACAGCTACAAGGATTATTTGAATCCTTACCTAATTTCATTAATTTAAGGCTATTTAATCCAATTTATGACAACATTTAGGTTACTGTTCATTTGACTGTAAGTTAAATTCATCTGATTCATTGTTTTAAACAAGTTTTTGAAATTGTTTTTGAGATCAGTAGGTGGCAGAGAGGAGGGAGGCTATATCTACATCGAGTGTTCTGACCTATGAACATCTGAATGAATAGTAGCCTAACATTTCTGGGGAAAAAAGCAAGCTGGATAGCAACAGCACATTGGTGTCATGGTATAGCCTGTGATGACTACCAGACCAGTACCAGGCAAGCACCATTTGGGCTCCCAGGACAAAAAACAAGCCAGAAGCTAGAAGAACTCTGCCTGGCCCTGGATGCCCACATCCAGGTTGTGGGTGAGCCAACCCTGAGGGAGTGAGTGTGGAAGAGCCAGCTCTGCCTTGTGTCTGCTATGTGTTGGTGTTGGCTAGGGAGAGATGCCCTCCCCTCCCTTTTGCCCTCACCACGACTGGCCAACATGATTACCTGGCCCAGATGGGGTCACAATAGCAGGAGAGCTATCACCACCCCTCACAGGCTGCAGCACTTGGGAGAGCAGGCCCCTGCACCTTTCCATAGTAGAACTGGCCCTACAGTGGGGGTTACAGGTCCACAACCAGGACTCTTAGTTGGCACACCTCCAACATCTACCCCACAGATGAACTGCTGGAGTGCAAGAAGAGGCCAGTTCCACAACCCAAAACTACAGGATCTCCATGATACAGGACAGTTACAGCATATCTGAGAGGAATTCTAGTGAGATTCCAGTACTGACAAAATATCAGAAACCAGAGGCCACATACCGACCAAGGAGTCATTAAAATGAACATTTGAAAGCAAAATATGTGGCCAAAAGGAATATTGTGAGATACACTGCGGTTTCCTCAATGAACTATTATTTTTTTATGCTGGGACAGACTGCAAGGGTGGAGGGTGGTTTTGAGGGGAGGTGGGAGATGAGAGAGAACAGGGTGCATGATGTGAAATTCACAAAATAAAGGCCTTTTCAATAAAAAATTGTTTGGGATTTATACATAAAATATTAGGAACACTAAATGAACTCAGTAGAATAAGAGTATGTATATATGTTTGTGTATATGTATGTGTGCAAGTACATGTGTGTGTAGTAATTACTAAAGAAGATGTTTTGAATCTGAAAACAGGAGGATCACTGAAGGAGTTTCAATAATAAGAGGGAGGCATGGAAATAATTTGTTAAACATTTTATTTATTTGTATTTTATATGTATGGATGCTTTACCTATACATATATAAATACACTGTGTGTGGGCCTGCTACCCATAGAACCTATGTGAAGATTTTGGATCCCTTCAGACTGGAGTTATAGATCTTTGTAACCCCTGCTGGGTATTGGAACCTTAACCTTCGTCTTCTACAAGAGTAGCTACCATTCTTAACCACTGAGCCATTACATCAACCTTCAAATGATTAATTTTTAAGGCAGATATCCAAATAAGATTCTTATAAAAATTTACATTTAAAAGTGGTTAGAGGGAGGATGGGACATTAAGGTCTAATGAGGATAGAGATGCAATTAGGGAACATGGAAAGAGTCTAGAGGTGGATGGTGGTGACGGTTCCACAATGTGGATGTCATCATACAAACTTAAAACAGATAAAATGGCAAATTTTCCATTTTATATTCATTATCATAAGTTTTAGAAACTTACAAACCATGTTAATAGCCTGTGTCCTTTACAAGATGTGATGAGGTGGAAGTCATCAAAATAGAGCAACTGGGATGAAGCCTAAAGGAAAAAGAATGACTCACAGACATTGATTCTTACAAGGCTAAATTAAACGTATGTCCTCACTTTTACTTAAAAAAATTTCAAATACTTTCTCTAAACTCATCATTTTCTGTTTTATGCTTATTTCATCACACCTTGTTATATTGCTGCAAATATTTATACATTTAGCTGTTACACGAAAAAATTGATTTCGTATTCAATTATAACATTTTTGAAATTGAAATTCCCAGGACATTCCCTTCTCTGTCATCTTACAAATTCAATTTTCACATTCTAATGAAGCAAAAGATTTAGATTGCCTTTATTTGTATTATTATAAACAGGCCAAGAGACTTTTGAATTTCTGTTACCACAGATTTAAATCAATGTGAAATATAGTTAAGGAATTGAATCAAAGTATTTTCTTCATTAAGCCACTTGCCAATTTTTCTCATTCAAGTTTTAATTATAAAAGATACTTTATTTATTGTACTCATCACTAATTGCAAGGTGGTTTGCAAATTTTGATATTGATTTACTTTGTATCTAATTTTGTTTGCAACCTGAATGCAAATGATACAGTAAAATAGAAGTGTTATACATGGGATTATAGGATATTTCTTGGCAAATTTTTCACTAACTTACTTCTAAACTTGATAGTAAAAATGTTAACATATTTTCCCAGTTTGCAAGAGCACTTGAGTAGCTTCTTAAAGAAAGCATGTTTCATTTTTGAAATTAGACTTCCTTTCACTTTTTGAGTCTGAGATAAAAATATTCACTTTCATGTTAATCTTCCTTGGTGCACTTATTAATTTAGCTCATTTATTCACATGCAACACTAATGCAATAGTTAGATGACTAATGAAAAAGATATTCCTTATAGGAAAAATAGGATTTGTTGAAAAGAATCAGAGTCTAATGAATTTAAGCTTTTCCATGTTCATGCATGTCTAAGCCTATCTTATAGAACTGCTGTTGAAGACAGTGAGGAAAACACATGGAACTGAGCTGAGTCTTATTTTATTTTATTTATTTTTTGGCTGTGTTTACTCTTTTATTATCAAGTAGAATATAACCTTCTGTCTAAAGACACAAAATGACCCCAAGAGACAAAGGTAAAACATCATTAACTCCTATAACCAGTGGACATCAATCATTCAATGTTCATTTCTTGTTTCAAACCATGCAATCTTAAGCTTTAAATTATTTTTCATTTATCTTAAGAAAAACAGTTTAAACAAAAATTTTGGGCTACATTATCATGAACAATAAAAAATGATTGTCTTTCAATTTTTATTTGTCATGATCCTGTTTGGTTTGTCAGTGAATTGATCCAATTAGATTTTTTTTCCTTTTTTTTTTTTATAAGTACTTTATTTTTTTTCTTCAAGTTACATCTCAGTCACAAACCCTTCACTATTCCCCCTTCCTGTCCCACATTTCCACCCTCTTCCCCCCCCAACAACTTCTCTTTTCATTCCAACAAATGGTTATTTCTCTTATAACAGTAAATTCTATACAAAACAGCAGAATTAAATATGCCACATTTATGAGAGTTAAAAGGCCCAGTATACCTTCCCAATGTCCAGTTCATACATATTTGGCCCCTGACTTTAACCTTCTACCTTCTAACCATCTCCATGAGTTTAAAGTTCTATAACTGACTTAGTTTTCATACTAACTTGCATCACTATTATAACCATCTTCTTAGATCTAGAACACCCTCTTGATTCCTAAACAACTCAAAATTTAGCTATGAGACTCAAGCTGTCTATTCTTCAACCACCTCAGAGAGCTGAGAAGGATTAATATATCTGATTATATATGAAGTGCAGGGCTTGCAGCTTCCAATACTAAGAAATGACAAACCAGTGTCTACCTGGACAGTTCCCATTTTCTCTCCATACATTCCTGCATCAGTCTTCAGCCTTTTGGTCCTGTTTCTCCGACAGACATTTATTGTAGAGCAGGGATTATGAAGGACTTACCTACCCTGTCTTGGCAGAGCTAGGCTGTCGACTTCCCTGCTACAAAGTTTTGTCCTTTTTGGACAGCAGTCTCTCTGCAGTTGAAGCAAGGAGTTTTTACATGCCAAGAGATAGGCTTGCCACTAATTCAACCATCTCACACTGGAGATTCTTCAATGCTTTTCTTCTACTTGGAGTAGAATAGTGGGTGCTGTCAGGAGCTTATATGTCACGATATCAAAAAAAAAATCTTAATTTAAGACCACATCTTTGAATGCCATATTCTGCAGATCTCTTGGGGTTTTTGAAGATGTCCTATCTATCTCTTGTATTTAGATAAGCAAATGTTGCTTGTCTCTTAACAACTTGATTACTGAGTAGCTTAGAGAATATCTGTGATAGACTGTCATAGTAGCTAACAAGGTGACATGCATGCATTACTAGGAGTTTGTTTTTCTTAACTATCCTAAACAGTTTAAGATGGTTGGTATCAAGAGGCCAGAGCTTCACATTTCATTTTTAAGTATCTCTAGGTACGATACCATTAGGAAGTGTTACCTTAAATTTTGTATCAATATACAAAGATCTATTCAAATGTGGCTAAATATACTCTTAATTTTGTATCAATATACAAAGATCAATGCCTATGTGGCCCAATACTATCTTAATATTGCGTCCATATACAAGGGTCAATACCATTGTGGCCAGCTATAATCTTAATTTTGTATCAATATACAAAGATCAATACCGACATAGACCAATACAATCTTATTTTTGCACAATAAACTTTGGTCAATACCACTTCAGCCAAATATACTACTAATTTTGTATCAATATACAAAGGTAAAAGGGCATATTCAATAATGTGACCCTTCTTCTTGATCCTTCCTGTGCTGTCTATGTCTCAATTTTTCTCAAGTCCTTGCATTCCTACATAGGAGAGAAAGAAGGATACAGAAAAGGGAAAGAAGGAATACCCTGGGTCTAACCTCCAAAACCCATTAAACAGGACCATTTAACAACTTGTAATCTCTTCCCCTAAATAACAGAGTTTTCAGTTGTCCTTCAAATAACCAAAAAGGGGGGGAGCAGAGAAACACCCTCCCCACCCTCTGGGTATGGGACGTCGCTCTCTTACAATTTGCAACCAAATGGATGGATCTAGAGAAGCTCATCCTGAGTGAGCTAACCCAGACTCAGAAGGATGCACATGGCATCTATTCACTTATAGTAGGATTTTAGCTAAATCGTACAGGATATCTGTACTACAACCAACACACCAAAAGGAACATGGACATAATTTTTTTTTCTTTTTTTTCATTTCTTTATCTTTTTCCTTTCCCTCTTTTTTCTCTTTCTTTTTCCTCTCTTTTTTTGTTGTTGTTCTTTGTTTTTGTGGGTTTGTGTGTCTGTTGGTTTTTTTTTTTTTAGTTTCCCCCCGTAGCAAAGAGACACCTTTCACTGGCAGTACTGCCTCGTAGGCCCCCGGTGTATGAAGAGGCCCTCAGCCCTCATATGACTCCTGATCTCTGGTGAGAGACTGGTATGCAAGGACACTCCACCCCAGAGGATCAAGATGGAAGGGTCAGGGAGTAGAGCATGGGAGGGTGGGGCTGGGAAACGGGAAAAGAGGACAATATGTCAAGGATGTAACCTGTAGCAACAAACAAATAAATTTACTAATTAAAAAAAAGCAGGTAACAACGTTAAAACACTACAAATAAAATAAAGGACACAGCCGTTCAACCTGGTTTTATGAACCTCCAAGTGTCGAAAAAACATAGAGCTAAGGCAAAATACAGGAAAAATGTGGTGTTAACCCATGCCTTTAACTTCAGCAGAGATGGGAGGAGCACCATAGAGTTAGTGGACTTATAAATTCTAGAGTTACAAGGAAAAGGGTGGTGAGGGTACACACCCTTAATCCCATCATTCAAGAAGAGTACACCCTTAACCCCAACACACTAGAGACAGAAACAGGCAGATCTCAGAGCTCAAGGTCAGCCTGATACAAAACAAACTCTAAATAAAGAAAAACTTCGATCCAGGAGTGGTGGAACACATCTTTAGTCCCCTCAGATGGGAACCACAGGTCTCGGACCCCAATAATTAGAATGTGGAGACACACACATAGGATTTGGAAGGACCTAAGTTTAAAAGCTACTTACAAAAGGCCCACACAAAACAAACAAATTGTCCTTTTTTTTTTCTTTATTTTTTATTTCTTCAAGTTACATCTCAATCGCAGTCCCCTCCCTATTCCCCCTCCAGTCCCACCCTCCCACCCTCAATCCCCCATCCTCTTCCCTTTTTTTTTCTTTTAAGTTTAAGGTATATCTTATTTCCCCCTACAGTTTCCCCTTTCAGTCCAACAAATGGCTCTTTCTCTTGTAATAACAAATACAATACAATACATTCAAGACATGAAATTAGAAATGGAAACAATAAAGAGCTGAGTCTTATATTGAGGGTAACAGTTGATGATTGTCATGGCTGATGAGGAAGGACTTAGACACTGTAGCAAAAAGAAGATTAAACAAGAATATTCACAAATGACTATAAAAGGACTTCACTTAACTTTGAAAAAAAATATAAATTTTTTAATTCAGTAATATTACTTTAGAGTAACCATAACACCTACAGGCATCCATTCACTCCGGAGCATGAGCTACATTATGCAATTGGAAAACATGTGGCAAGGAGGCTATTGAATCACGTACAGTGAAGGTTTGACACTTGTTTAAGTATTATTACAGCAGTCATTACATGGACCAATCTGATGATATCTCACCACTGAAGAATCTTTAATTTATTTTCTATTTCCTCAGAGGATATATCTAATCTTAGCTACACTGTAAGTACTTCACATTTGATAAATAAAAGAAGGTTAAATCTAAAATTCTTAATTCACCAACTTTGGAGTTATATATGTTAAGACAGACACATTCAGCTTCTAAGGGTCCACATTTGAAATATTGAGACAGCAATTTCATCCCCACTGAAAATGTGAGAATAATTACTACAGTACTCCCAAAATCATTTGATTCATTTGGGGTGTATATGTATGTGTTTCTGGGTGCACATGCACATGTGCACTCTGTATGTGTACACATGTCTACCAGCGAACAAATACCTGAGCATGAATGTGGGATCCAAAAGTCAATCTCATATAACTTCTTCAATCACTTTCTAAAAGTTATTTCACTGTAGCTATACTAGCTGGACAGTGAACCAAAGGAATTTGCCTGTCTTTGTCTCAACAATAAATTTGATAAAATAACATTGTCATATGTATATGTATGTATATGTAAGTATATACATATATGTGTGTTAAGCATTTATACAACTACATAAATATATAGTTGTATATATTTAATATATATTTAATATAACAATACAATATGCTATATATAATATATGATATATCATAGTATTTATAGAAATGTTTATATATGTATATCTATAAAATTTTTATCAAATTTATTGCTGAGATGAAGATAAATAATTTTATGTATTTAAATATATAATATATATATTATATACATATAGTTCATGGAAGATGGCTTACTAGATAAAATGTCTGCCATACAAGAATGAGGATGAATCTGGATTGCAACACCCACATGATGGGGAAGTGGGGTGTGTTTGCTTATAACCCCAGTACTGTGAGACAAAGACACACTTGTGTTAAATGAGATAAAGAACAGAACACTGGTTTATTATTTGGAGAATCATAGTTACAATTCTCAGGACTGAAAGAGGAAAAACTGAGGAAAGAAATCATCAATTCTTATTGTCTTGTATTGTATTTATTGTTATAAGAAAAAGAGCCTTTTATTGGACTAAAAGGGAGAGCTGTTGAGGGGGAAAAGATATATCTTAAATTAAAAAATATAAAAGCAGCTAGGAGGGTTAAGGGGAAGAGGATAGGAGAGTGGAACCAGGAGGAGAAGGAGGGAGGGGACTATGATTGAGATGTAACTTGAAGAAATGAATAAATGTAATAAATAAGTAAATAAATAAATAAATAGAGAAAAAAAGTAATAGAAAAACAACAACAAAAAGAATAATCAAATTTAGTTTAACCACATTTTACACCAGTGTGTCTTTTCTATGGCAATTTTAATCAATTTTGCTCAAAATGTGTGTTTACATAGACCTGATATTATTTTAAACATTCGGATATTTGGTTCTTTGTTCTTGTTGCTGTTGCTGTTGTTTATTTTTAGGGGGTTTTGTTTTGTTTTTGTTCTGTTTTTTAAGACGTGGGTTCTCTGTTCAGCCATGGATGTCCTGGTACTTGCTCTGTAGACCAGGCTGACCTCAAAGTCAAAGATCTGCCTGTCTCTGGATTAGTAGCTTAATAGAACTTATGTCATCATTTTTGCTTAAAAATTGTTTATTATCAAATATAGTAAATGAACATAGATGTTGAGACCTTAATATTTCCTTTTAAGTAAAACATCATATATATTAACCTAGGATTTAGAAACAACAGAGGGAATATTTTATGAGTTTATGCTATTTAAAACTCAAAAATTTTGAGCATGTATATTTCTTTACAAGTATTTCTAAACTGTTTTGTTTAAGTTATTATTATTTATAGTGTTATTTATCCCTGGTTTATTTAAGTATAACTATATAACTTTTTATCATAATTTACTAAATAATTACACTTCTAAGTCCAATAGCATGAATGTTTATAATTTAATATTCTCTAAGACTATCCCTCTTGACTTTGAAGAAAACAATAATGTAGACAATTATGCCAAGGCAAATAGCAGTATTCTAATGTACTCTATAGTAAATGTCTTATAAGTAAAGGCATTGGCCAACAGACTCAGAGTCATAATAGGCCCCAAATCAAAGTTACTAAAGAAAATTAAGCTGTAGATCCTTCATCAAACAAAGGACTGATCACAAGATGATCTAAAATATGGAAGAAATCAAAGGTATACATGAATTTCCATTCACAGGGACAAAAACAATGCTGAACCTCTCACAGCTGCTGCATTGTGAATGTTGTTTCAGTATATTTATATGTCACTGAAAAGAGTTACCCTTACCTGCCTCAACCACAATGCTTCAGGCTGTCCTTCTGAAGTCTCTTCAGGTGTAAGATCTTTAACTTTCTGCCTACAATGGTTAACTTCTTCTAGAAGGAAGCAGCTTGCCTTTCTACTACCTTGGAATGGTTTTCTAATAATAAAACCTCTATTACATCTTCTGAAAGAGGAATCTCAGAACTCTATTTTGAAGATCCCTATCCATCATGATATGGCAGAATGTACACCATTTCGAATACAATTATTAAAGCACATATCAAAATTCAAACAGTAGAAAATCCTGCACCAACATGACAGTTTGACAGCAACATGAATAATGACACATAACATCCTTTGTATTCAAAACACATCTAAAGATAAGGCAAATATTTAAAAACGAGTCTTCAAAATCTTGAAAACATGTAGAATTCCATAAAACACATTGAAGCATAAAAAAACAATACTGATTTACAATTCCCTGATAACTAAGGATGTTGAACATTTCTTTTTTTCTTTGTTTTTCTTTTTTATTACTTCAAGTTATATCTCCATCACAGTTCCCTCTCTCCACCGCTCCAAGTCCCACCCTCCCACCCTCTTCCCCCTCTCCCATCTATTCTACTCCTCCAGAATGGGGTGTAGCTACATATCAGTCCCCCCCCCCAGTTCAGGAGTCATATGAGGTCTAAGAGCTTCCTCATATACTGGGGGTCTACATGGCAGCACCACTAGGGCAAAGTGTCTCATCAACAGGCAACAAAGTCTATGTTCCTGATCCTTTTGGTGTGTTGGTTTTAGACTAGTTATCCTGTACTCTATGGCTAAAATCTGATGATCAGTGAATAGATACCATGTGCATCTTTCTGATTCTGGGTTAGCTCACTCAGGATGAACTTTTCTAGTTCTATCCATTTGGCTCCAAATGGCATGATTTCCTTGATTCTGATAGCTGAGTAGTATTCCATTGTGTATATGTACCAAGTTTATTTTATCCATTCTTTAGTTGAGGGAGGTCTGGGTTCTTTCCAGTTTCTAGCTATTACAAATAAATCTGCTGTGAACATAGATGAGGAAGTATCCTTGTGGATTGGTGAGAAACCATTTGGATATATACCCAGAAGTGCTATGACTGGATATTGAAGTAGAGCTATTCCAAGTTTTCTAAGATATTGCCAGACTGATTTCCATAGTGATTGTACAAGTTTGCACTCCTCCCAGCAATGGAGGAGTGTTCCCCTTTCTCCACAGCCTTGCCAGTATGTTCTATCATTTGAGTTTTTGATCTTAGCCATTCTGATAGGTGTGAGATGGAATCTCAGTCTTGAGTGGCATATCTCTGATGATTAAAGATGTTGAGCATTTCTTCAAGTCTCTCAGCCATTAGCTATTCCTCCATTGTGAATTCTCAGTTTAACTCTGTTCCCCATTTTTTGATTGGATTATTTGGTTTCTTTGTGTTTAATTTCTTGAGTTCTTTATATATTATGTATTTTAGCCTTCTGTTGGTTGAGGGATTGGTAAATATTTTTTCCCAATCTGTAGGCTGCTGTTTTGTTTGAATGACAGTTTCCTTTGCCTTACAGAAGCTTTCCAGTTCATGAAGTCCCATTTATTGATTGTTGGTCTTAGAACCTGATGCATCTTGGCCTTTAGAGATTCCTCTGTAGAGACTTCTTTGTTTAGATCTGAATCCCATTTTTTAAATTGGGTTATTTGGTTTGTTGATGTCTAATTTCTTGAGTTCAGAAATGGATGTCGGATGTGGAGCTATTGAAAATAATTTCCTATATAGGCACAGTTTTGTCATTTTGAAAGAGTCATTTGCATACAGTAGGTTTTTCATTTCACAAGGTCCCATTTATTAATTGTTGATCTAACTCCCTGAGCTGTTGGCACCCCCAACACTATTAATGATATTCTGTATACTTGCAGACAGGGAGCCTAGTATTACTGTCATCAGGGAGGCTTCACCCAACAATGCAGAGATTGACAGTCAAACATTAACTGGAGCTTGGTTAATCCTATGGAAGATGGGGAGGAACGAATGAGTGAGCCAGAAGGGTCAAGGCCACTACTTATATAATCAACTAACCTGGGCCCATAGAAGCTCATAGAGGCTGAAGTGCCAACCAGAGATGGTAAATGGGACAGACCTAGAAACTTTGAACATGTGTACAATTATGCAGCTGGGTCTTCATGTGGAACTCATAAAGTGGGAACAAGGTCTTTTTCTGATTACATTGCCTCCCTTTGGATCTCTTTTCTCTAACTAGGCTGACTAGTCTAGCCTCAAAAGAGGAAGATGCTCCTAATCTCACTGCAACTTCATATTACAAGGTTGGTTGACATTTGTGGGAAGCCCCCCATATTCGGAAGAGAAGGGAAAGATGGATGGATGGGGGGGTGAGATGAAGGGATTGGACGAGAGGAGGGAGGGGAAGCTGGGAACGGGATGTAAAGTAAATAAATAACTAAATAAATAAAATAGACAATACTGACATTCAAATGTATGGAAATTTTGCTGGCAAAATACATCACACAACCAAAAATAACTATTACAGGCCAGAGAATGTATATTTTCAAAATCTATACATATCATAAAACAGGTTAAAACCATATGGAACTTATATGAGTCAATGTTATATGAACAACTTGGTTATTTAAATGTAAAAGTTTATAAGGATTTATAATCAGTGTGGATGACACACAACATTCAAAATAGCTAGAAGGCATATAAACTAAAAATAGCATGTTGTGTTTTCACATTACTTAGTTGTGTTTCAAGTTAAATGTCAGTGTGATTATAGTACATTGCGAAGCAAGTGAACAGGAGTAGCTCAGGCACTGGAGGTGAAAATTGGTTCAATAATAAAAGTACAGGTTCATGTTTATAAGCTTTGGCTCATTTATATTTTTTACATGTACCTTTTAAATTAGTTTCTCTGTTATTTATTTATCTTTCTGGTTTTAGGAGGACAGAGTTGCATATGTCATAGGCTGGTCCCCAACTCATTATATGCCTAAGGATGTTCTGGAACTTCTTTGCCCATCTATGTAGCTAAGAATGATACTCCTACCTGTAGCCTCAAGTTTATCCCTCAGTCTCCCCCAAGGTACTGTGATTATGGGTGTGTGTGAACTTTGATGGTGCTGGGGCTCAAACACTGTGTTTCAGGCATTTTACTCAAACACTGTTCCAACTGAGAAGAATTTTCATACTCCAGGATTTAACTTTTTAAGGACTCACATTTAACAGTTTTTAGCTGGAGAAAAAAATATCAAACAGTCTCAAGTCAGATATATAATTTTCAATACCCTAAACTCCAATGAAACAACTAACTTTGCAGTGTAATCCCTTTTGTTGTCACCAAAACAAAACAAAACAAAACAAAACAAAAAATAATCATCAAAGATTTTTTTTTTCTAGAACAAACTATAAATCAAAGACAAGGTGTGAAAATTTTCTCAGAGAGAAAGTTGAACATCTTCAAAATTGTCACTGAAAACTGATCGATATTATTTATATAATAACTCACACAACTAATTTAGAAACCAAAAATCATTATGTAGACATTTTCAAGCAAGTTTTACTAATATCTAGAAATGTCAATCCAATATGAAATAATTGAAAACTAAGCAATCACAGCATTTTAACCTGACAAATTAGCAGCATTCTTAATAAATGACAGTACTATTTAAATTATGCACATACTAAATATGCTAAATGTGAACATTTTCTAACTTGTGTCTGGTGAGAATGAAAATAAAAACACAATTTCTAATTAAATGTTACACTTAGAAATAATAAGAAGAAATGTCTAAGTGTTCATAGTGACTTTATGGCCCATCATTGAGGGAATCGAGGCAGGAATCTGTAGGTAAGAACTGGGGCCAACTCCATGGAAGAATGCTGCTTACCTGCTTGTTTCCCCTGACTTCCTCAGTCACTATTCTTATATAGACCAGACCCATCTACCTAGGGATGGCACAACAGAAGACTGAGCCCAATTAGCGTTTAAGAAAGTCCCCACAGACAGGACACAGGTTAATTTGCCAGAGGAAATTCCTCAGCTGAAGTTCCCTCTTCTTGAATGACTCCAGTTGATTTGTACCAAGTTGGCAAAAATTAACCAGCACAGTATTTAAATTTTCTAAATTAATATATATATATGTTATGTGTAATAAAGTGCTTATATACTACTGAATAACATGTGATCATTGAAATATTTGGATGTAGTTTAAGGGCAAAAGATATGAAGGAAAAATATGACTTTATCTTAAGCTATGAATAATGGATGTAATTCCCAGTCAGCAATAAAGATACACTAATTTTTTTTTCTATTCACTCAAATCTATTTCTTGTTCAAAGTATAGCCATTTTACTTCTCATGAAATATTTCCCCCTGCGTATGGATCATAGTATATTTGTGAACTGCCTTTGTTTAAGTATTTTAATACTGTCCAAAGGATTATCCTAAACTATGCTGAATACACAAATACATTCAAGAACTCCTAAATCACTTCAAAACAAAATTCAAATAACTTTCTTTTTCATTTTAGCTCATGATCTGTACAGTGTAGTCTCAAATATATTCTTTATTGCTTTCTTATAAAGTCTCCTAATTTATAAGATAGATTAATTGTGAATATCATGACATATATGAGTGTATGATGGGAGATTTACCCTATCCCAGAGATAAATCTCCTATCAGATGTCTGGACCAAATACACACAAACAAAAAAAAATGGACTCAACATATTCTATTCATATATCTGTTAATTCTCTCTCACACACAGAAAAAGAGGTCATAAGCTTTAGAAGGGTATATTAGACAACACATTTAGAGGGCAATACTTAAATTTGCATCAAAACTTAGCCAATCATATGATAAAGAGTTGGATTTCATTTTCAGAATCATGAGCTCTATGGTGGCTGGAGAGAAGATTAGCTGATTTATTTTTTATCTCTGGGCTCATTCTTTTCCTTCATTATTTTATTCAGAGATGCTAGAAGCAAGCAACCAGAATCATTATTTTCCTTATTTTTTCTCATGTCCAAAAATCTTATACACAGAGTCACCAGATTCCTTGCTCCTCAGAAGAGCTGAATGAAATTTATCACATGCATTTATCTTTTCTAGTTTTTTTTTACATAGTTCACATCATAGACATTCAGTGCTTTCTAACTAGAAGAATATTTTTTCATAAAGAAAGGTTTTATGAAGTTGTATAACTAGTTCTAGATAGCACCAAACCCACTAGAGAAATTCATCCTTAGAACTCTATTTCTATAGAGCTATTCTTTGCACTACAATGAATATTAGTCAAGGTTCTTTAGTGAAACAGAATCAATAGAAGAATACACATTAAAAGGAAAGTTATTAGATTGACTTACATGATGTGGAATGAGCAGTACAACGAGGAAATTCTGTACATTGAATACTACTCAAGTCACTTGGTTTTTGTGCCTCAACAATCCTAATCTGGCATTGACTGCTAAAAAGCTGTAGGGTAAGCCACTGGTCTCCAGTTCACATTGAAAAGCCAAAGAAGTTATTCTTATGTCAATTAAACTGTTTAACCAGTATTTATATTATTTTTAATTGATTCAGTGGTGCTTATCCTTAACCCGCCACTATAAATGAATATACACAGACACCAGATGGATTTTAGTAAGTCTAGGCCTGAATTCTACAATTCTAGCCCATCTAAGCTAGTTCATAATTCTATTACCCAAATATGACCCCATATATACATACATCCCTTTAGACTATTATTCTCCACACTAAGCCAATGTTCCAGGCCACGTGGAAGGATCTTCTTTAATCTACCCCATGGGATGTCCTCCTTGTTTGCTTCTGGCTTTTTCTTGAGCAAGCTTCTTCTTTCCAAGATGGTCTCTCTCTCAAAAAGCCTGCACACCTTAGTCCTGCCTACCTCCGTCTTTGCCCAATCTCCAGGCCTCAGCATTTATTTAACCAATCAGAGTCAATTAAATAACACACAGCAAGCAGGACCAATCAACATTTAGAATGTTTAACACCACCCCATCAAAAGGTACTGGTAGCAACAGTATAGACTGCATTCACCAGAAGGTCCAAAGGTGGACAGAGGAAAATCAACAGCTTTTTCCTCTTAGCTCTGATTATACAGCTTCTGGCACTGAATGCTACCATCCTCTCAGCCAAGGGCCTTTCTCCCTCAGTTAATTCTTCCCCCCAAAAAAATGCTTCTACAGACTTGTCCAGAGCATGGCTGTCAGTACTCTTCACAGGGGCTCAGCTCTCCTGCCCAATTCCAACCGATAGTTCTTACTTCCTAACACCATCCTTCTGGGAGTCAGTGTTTTTACATATAAATTTAGAGGACAATAAGAAACATTCCAATCATACCAATAGCAGAAGCACAAAATATAAAAGATACCTTTGTCATATAATGGATGGAAATATTTTCTTTATAAAACTGCTATGCTACACCTAAAAATTGAAATTTGCCATGGTGTTATCTGAACCCAAATGGCTCACATCCATTTCAACTCTCTTTCTTACCTAATGGAATACTACTCAACACCAAACTAAGATTATAGTTCAAAATGAACACAGGAAATAAGAATTTGCATTCACAGTTTGAGCCAAGATGTAAAAACAAAACAAAACAAAACAAAACAAAAAAACAAGTAGGCAGAGGCCTCTCTATAGACAGTAATCTAAAGAGGAACCTTTGTATCATCCATCTGGCAAGGACATGAGTTGCCTTATACAACCGAAGTATATATAACTGCTTTTAATTTTCCATGAAGCATGATACATGCATAAAAAGGTGTGCTGAATTAAACCTCCCACATCTACTGAAAGTATTTTGGCATGATTCAGCACCTGTTCTCAGCAGGTATATTCTCATCACAGTCTTTCTGGTCATGAAAGTATCTACTTTTTTTTTCAGGCAGAAACATACCTATCTTCATAGAATTATGCCTCCTCTGTCTTAAACCCACTTCCCAAATGAATTGCAGTATATTCTTATGTGGCATAATGTGCGCTAAATTAAATTATTGAGTACTTTTCCAGAGGTAGGTATAATTTTAAGATGATGGGAAAATGCTACTTAGCCAACGTGTAAGGCAATTCATTCAGTAACAATAATATCAGTAACTAAATATATATTGTTGAGATATTGAGGTTTTAAACTCTTAAACCATACAACTTAAAAATATGATGATGTGTACAATCCACTTGAGGAAAGAACCTAGGGACATACAATTTTCATTATCTGAAAGTCTATTTAATCCACAAAATTGAGCAGCATCATTTGGATAGCAACTGAAGCAAGCTTAAAACCTTTATTGTTTGTCAAGAAAATATTTCCCTGTAAAGCAGTTCTTGGTATGAATCAAACAACAACAAAAGATTTGAGATAAATAACCAAGTACCTCATATTTAGCATAGCAAATTCTCCACAATACTACTTGGACTCATTTTGGATGCAGGTTGTTTTTAAGGTAAAATTAGATAGGCCTTGGATGACAGAATGATTCTGACAGCAATGTCATAGTTTAAAGAAAACATTAGCCATAAGATGGAACATAAAGTCATTCTGTGTTTTCAAAATACATACTAAAAGTAGCGTTTTTTTAAGTATGGAAAGATTAAGATATTGCCTTAAAAAACATGGGTATTGATTGGGAACACAAAATGTTCTAGACTCTTAAAAGAAGTGTTGATTCTTTGAAAATATTGTTGTAACTAAAGGAGAATTGAAAAATTACATCATTTGACTCTGAAGAATGTCTACCTAACAGATGGTCCAAGAGATTCATAATTGACTAGAACATCATTTACTTGCCAACAAATCTCTCCCAAAGAATTTCAAAATGAATTGTAAAAGACTCAGGGATGTCACACATCTATCAGATGTAATAACGACAACAATGGTAAACTTCATTTATATCTAGTCTCAGAGAAAACAATAATTCTTTCATCTAGAGTTAAAATGAAATTTCAATAAATCTAAATAGAACAGTAAATATCTCAAGTAATTTTGGCTGATTTGTTGTCATTCTAGAAACTGGAAATAACCCAGATGTCCCTCAACCAAAGAATGGATTAAAAAACTGTGGTAGATCTACACAATGGAATACTACTCAGTTATCAGAAACTAGAACTAGAACTAGAAACTGGAACTAGAGAAGCTCATCCTGAGTGAGCTAACCCAGACTCAGAAGGATGTACATGGCATCTATTCAATTATAGTTGGATTTATTCATATAGTACAGGATAACTATACTACAACCAATGCACCAAAGGGAACATGGACATAGACTTTTTTTCCTGTCAGTGAGACACTTTGCCCTAGTGTTGCTGTCTTGTAAGCCCCCAGTGTATGAGGAGGCTCTTGGTCCTCATATGACTGCTGAAGTGGCATAGGGGACTGATATGTAGGGATGCTCCACTCTAGAGGAGTGGGATGGAAGGGAGAGGGGATAGAGGGTAGGAGGGCAGGATTGGGAGGTGCAGAAAGAGGTAACTGTGATGGAGATGTAACCTGAAGTAATAAATAAATAATTTTTAAAAATAACAAAAAAAGGAAGTGGTGGGAATTTTTTTTCTTTTGGTTCCATTATTGTTGTATGGGTAAATGTAGGGAATACCAAACTGTTGAATATCTATTCTGCATCATTGAATACATGCACTCCTGATGATTATTATTAATATATATGGCAATAGCATGCTATTTTAATGAAATAGCAACCCCAGACTGTATTTCCAATAACTGTGAAAATGAGAATAAATACATATGTGAAGTTATATAAATGACTAGTGTGTAATAAACTAGATCTAATTGCCTATATTAACAGTCATTCCGAGAATGGTGTTTGTAAGCATTAGAAATAGCTGAAAGACAAAACTATAAAGCATTCTACCTTGAAATAAATGTATATCCTCCTTATCTCTTAGTAAATAAGATGATTTATATCTAATTAAATTTTTCAAAAGATATTTATTTTCTTCCGCATTTGAATGAAATATAAATAGCCAACTTTGAAAACAAAACACAATAGTCAAATCGTTCTTCAAAAACCACAGAAGGACCAAATGTCTAGAATGCAAAGATGCTTTCCACCAAGCCTGACAACCTGAATTCATTCACCAGGACCCACATGGCAAAGGGTACAATCAGCTCTCAGAAGTTGCAAATTGCCCTTCAATCTCTCAAGTTTACCAGGGGACAGAGACACTAGAGTGGTATGCATCATGTGAATGAATGTGCCCATAGGCGAACATATGCACATACAACACACACATACACACACACACACACACACACACACACACACACACACACACACACACATACACACACACACATACACATGTAAGTCAATGTAAAAATTTAACCCACAGAAAATGCAAAAGTTTTTAAACAATTACATGAGGCAGGAACACTACAAATGACATATAACTATGCTATTTTCTTTAAATATTCAAACTATGAAAGCAGAAGGATTGCTTGTGCATTAATCACCAGGAGGAGTAACATTTGTTATTTCAAAAAGAGAACTCAATATATCCACCTCCTCCAAAACTCATGGTGACCATATGTCTTGATTAGCTTAGGACAGTTCTGTTTGTGGATTATTTTAAAGCAATTTTTAGTCTAAGAAATGTTCAGATTCAGACAATGAATTACATGACCACTATATTACTATTCTTAATTGTAGTAACACAGTTGTTTTTACAAAAGTATATATTTCAAAATTTTTGTGGGGAAGGGTAGGTATGCTAGGGTATCCATGTGCTATGGTATATGTATGTGTGTGTGTGTGTGTGTGTGTGTGTGTGTGTGTGTGAAGACAACAAAATAAGAATCAGTTCTGTCTTCTGTCCTTCAACCATGTGGGTTCAAGGAATTGAATGAATCTGATTGTCCAGTATGTACGCTGAGTCCCCCACCAGCCCTGATGTGTGTAGTAGCAAACATTGGAAATTTCTGGTAGGTATAAAAATCATTAAATATGAAATTAAGTCAATTAAAAATTTATACTGTATCACTTTTGCACAATTACTGATTTGAGGAAAAGCATATCTGTTAGCAACAGCTAATTTATAACTGTTTTCCTTAAATGTTTATTTAAAAAACTAACTTCAAGTAAAACAATAATCAATGCATTGTTGATAACACAAAATGTCTTAACTTTAAAAAAAATCCACAAAAGTAGCAGAAAGCTTTTAATGTTCATTTAAAAACAGATAACATGGCCTAGAAGTCTGTGAACTCTGCAGTACAGTTCCAGTCTGAGATCCTTATCTGAACCTCAGAGCTACCAGGACCTCATTTGAATTTCAAGTGTGAACCTTTCTAAGCCCAGAAAAGTTCATACAACTTCTGCTCATGACAGAAGTCCCAGGCACATGACTATGGGTTTCATCTTGCCAAATCCATAGAGGTAGTTATAGCTCCCATTTGCCACCACATCTTAGCAGGAAATGGAGTTAATGACCAGGACTTGCATATTTTCTATAGTATAGTATATAAGTGTACATCTCCAAGTGAGTCATGGCAGACAATTCTGATGTTGTTACTTGTAGACGTCATCAATACATGTAAATATGATTGGAATCTTTCTCTGCAAATATGGTAAATTGTTGGGCTCTCTGGCATGAAACCAGAAAAATACTGCAAAATAGTCAATTAATCATGTCTTTGCTACAAAATTCTGAAGCACAAAGTTTCCCTTTACTTTTATTCACCCTTTTCTTCAATTATCTATTCATTTCTTATTGGAATATGAAATTTGTTAATGAAGAGATAGGGAGTCAATTTACTATCTACTTACTGTATGGAGAGGGAATTCAGGCTTAAAATTATTTAGTAAAATCTTACAGAATGATAAATTTTCCCACCAAATAAAAATTGATGATAACTATGTGCCAAAAATAAAATAGAAAACTCATGAAGACAATTGAATCACAAGGAATCCATAGTTTTGGTCATAAAATCCATACATTGTCTCATCTTTCTAATGCCAAAAAAGGAAAGTGACCTGGTTTATTAGACATACTTACTGTCTTAGTATGAGAAGGAGTGGATGATAAGGAATTGGCATCAGTATTTAGGAAATTCATTTAACAGCAGTGTGGATCTCATTCATAGTTCCTTCATGAACTTGATGTGATAAACCATGTTAAGCAGGGTGATTTCCTTTCAGTTATTTAAACTGTGTTTCTTTTATTAATTTTCAATCATATTTGTAGATTATGTAGAAAGAAAGAAAATATGTTGAATATAGTAAGTACAGGATATATGTAGACAGTACAAGATAGTGCAAAGAAATGAAGAGAAAGATACAAAGAGCAATTAGAAATTTGAAAAAATAGGTATCCATGCAGATATATATATATAGCAATTCAGTTTAAGTAAGGTTTTGGAGGAAGTTATCCAATTAATAAATTTCCAAACTAAGCAGCAGAAAAACACAAAAATTCTTTGTGAACATAGAAATGCAATAGAGAAGGCACAGAAAAGATGCCATTATATTGATTGCTATGTAGTTAGGATAAATACCAAGTGGCTAATGAGAGATTTAAAAAGCAATTCAAAATCTCAGCAAGTTGGAATCAATGCAATAACCAATCACGAAAAGTTCTGATACTTTCTAAATGTGAGAATAATCAGTTTATAATTATAGATATTAACGAAAACAACAATAACAAAAAGATGAGCAGAAATTAATCTTTATTAAAAACAACTTAGCTAGTAACAATTTACTATATGGGTGATATGACTATACAAGGGATTTTTTGTTTTTTTTTGTTTGTTTGTGTTGTCCTGTTTTTTATCACACTTGTGATGGTCATTCAGGATAGGGTAAAGTTTTCAAAAAATTTAGGTATGCATTGGAACATGTTTTGGACACTATTTTGTGATATTTTTCTCTCTTTTGTTAGAAGAGTTATTAAATTGACTATTTTTCCCTGCTTGTCACAGAGAGTGCATGTGTTAGTGTTTGTATCTGATTTTTAAGGTTTATTTTATTTTTAATTGTGTGTGCATATGTGTGTGTGTTTGTGTGTGTGTGTGTGTGTTTAAGCAGTGTCTAGAAGAGAAGAGAATTTCAGATATAAAGCCTGAGTTACAGCTATGAGCTGCTCAGTAATTGCTGTCTGATCTCAGATGTTTCAGATGCATGTTTTCTTCTGGCCCAATCATATTATCATTTTTTTCACTGAAAGGGTTGCTTTTATGTGAAGTCTCACTGTGAGTATGCAGCTAAGTATTTCTCATGAAAACTGGGAAGACTTTATTCTGCCTGTGGTTCTGTTTTTTGCAGCTACACCACTGACCTCTGGCATGCTGATATTTCAGTCATTTTATAAGGCAGAGCTCACCTTAATCCTCCTGGGTATCATTGCAGTTTGCTGAAGTTCTCAAGCTTCCCCAGACGGAAAATCTAAGTGAAACGGGATGACTATGTTAGCCTTCTCCCTTACAGATTAAGCTCTGCTCTATCTGATCTATCGACCTGATGTCTAAAGGCAGTTCTGTACACACTTTGTTCATTTTAAGAGCTTCTTATTGTAAGGAGGATATCTGTCCTTAGTTTTTCTCTTATGTGTAAAAGAGACAAGTTATAATTTATAAATAAAATAAATAAATACTTTTATAAAATAAGGTAGTAAGGTGTGATATTTTTAGAATTTTAATTCATATCAAACCATCAAAACTACAGCTAAATAAAAAAAATGCCTTTTAAAACAATGCTGAAGAATGACTAGGCATCCAGTGCTTTCTCATACACCATGAGCATCCACTTCAGCAAACAAAATGTTTCTATGCCATCATTCCCCAGAACTGCCTTACAGATGGTAGTGAAATTTTACTAGAGTTAAACAATGTACCAAATCACAACACAAAGCCTTTAAAGGGAGCAGGGGTTGAAAAAAATATATGTAAAAGGATATTATCATCCTGGCAGCTTCTCAAATCCAAATTTTAAGCAAGATATTTTCTAGTTTTGTAAGTTGAAATATTGCTTCCCTTTAGTTCTTGAAAAGGTGCATTTTACTAAGACTTCATTCGTAATGTGAAAAATGAGATAGTATTTAAGGATAATGTCTTATACAGAAATATGCAATACAACAAATGTATAAAGAAGGATACAGTTAGATGCAGATAGCATCCCTCACGGTAACCTCTTAAAAGGTTCTTATCTCAGAGAGGTTGGGACAAAGTGGACAGTAAGCTGGTTAGCAAGGACATAGCAAACTTATATGTTATTCAAGTTGTTGTTGTACCAGGCAAAATATACCTTAATCCTTGGACAGTGGCTTTTATTGTTGAAGTAGGTGTTTTCTAAACAAAACCAATAGTTGGCCATTGAGAATGAGAGGGGATTTACTGAAGTGTAATATTAAGTAAAAGTTGATAATTTTGGAATATTAAAAGTAAAAATATGAAAATAATGGATAGTTATTTTTGGTTTTGTTTTAAAGTATTTTATTTTTGACAATTTCATACTGTATATAATATTTTTAGTTATTTAAATTTATTTGTTTATTTATTTATTCATTCATTCATTGCAGCCTCCTTCCTCCTCTTCATTTGTTCCTACTTTCCCACCCTCTTTCCCTTTCTCCCCTCCCCTTCTCCTCAGAAAAAGGAACCCCCCATACAGCAATCCACTCTGACTCTTCAAGTCACATCAGGATCAAGAGCATCCTCTTACACTGAGGCCAGACAAGGCAAACAGGTTGGGATAAAGTGATCCACAAACAGGGAACAAAATCCATATCAGATACAGTGCCTGTTCAACTTGCTAGGGGATCTACCTGAGACCCAAGCTGCCTATAAACTACATATGTGTAGGGGACATAGGTCCAGTTTATTGATGCTTATAAACTACATATGTGTAGGGGACATAGGTCCAGTTCATTGATGCTTTTTTGGTTGTTGCTTTAGTCACTGTAAACCACCAGGGCCCTGGGTTTTCTAACACTGTTGGTCTCTTTTTGGAGTTCTTGTCCCCTCCATATCCATCTATTTTTCCACCCACTGTTCTACAAGACTCACAGAGCTCCTCCTAATATTTGGCTTTGAGTCTCAGCATCTGTTTTGATCCACTGATGGGTGGGGCCTTTCAGATTATAGTTATGCTAAGTTCCTGTCTGCGAGTATAGCAGCATGGTTTTTCTGTAATATAGGACTAATATCCACTTATAAGTGAGTACATATCATGTATATCTATCTGGTTATGGGTAACATCACTAAGGATGATCTTTTCTAGTTCCATCCATTTGCCTGGAAATTGAATGATTTCCTTGTTTTTAATATCTGAATAGTATTTTGTTGTGTAAATATACTACAGTATCTTTATACATTCCTTGGTTGAGGGACATTTGGGTTGGTTCCAAATTCTGGCTGTTATGAAAATAGTTGAGCCAATGTGCTTGTGGTTTGGTGGAGTATCTTTTGGGTATATGCCCAGGAGTGGTATAGCTGAGTCTTGAGGTAGAGCTATTCCCGTTTTCTGAGATACTGCCAGATTGATTTCAAAAGTCTCTACCAATGGAGAGTTGTTCCCCTTTATCCTCACCCTCACCAGCATGTGATTCACTTGAGTTTTTGATCATAGTCATTCTTACAGGAGTAAAATGTAACTTAGTCATTTATCTTTACATTTCCCTGATGGCTAAGTATATTGAGCATTTCTTTAAGTGTTTTTCTTTTTTAATATTTATTTATTACTTCAGATTACATCTCCATTGCAGTGACCTCTTTCCGTACCTCCCAGTCCCCTCCTCCCACCCTCTACTCCCTATCTCTTCCATCCCACTCCTCTGGAGTGGAGTGTACCTACATAACAGTACCCCACCCCAGTTAAGCAGTCATATGAGGGCCAAGAGCCCCCTCATACACTGGGGGCCTACAAGGCAGAACCACTAGGGCAAAGTGTCTCATCAGGAAAAAAGTCTATGTTCATGTTCCCTTTGGTGCATTCGTTGTAGTATAGTTATTCAATAATATGGCTAAAATCCAACTATAAGTGAATAGATGCCATTAGGTTTATCAGGATGAGTTTCTCTAGGCCATCCATTTGGCTGAAAATTGCATGATTTCATTGTTTCTGATAGCTTAGTAGTATTCCACTGTGTAGATGTACCATAGATTTTTAATCCATTCTTCAGTTGAGGGACATCTGGATTGATTCCAGTCTCTAGCTATTACAAAAAGGCTGCTATGAACATAGATGAGGAAACTTCCTTAAGATTCCGTGAAGAGGCAATTGGGTGTATACCCAGAAGTGGTAAGGCTGGGTCCTGAGGCAGAGCTATTCCAAGTTTTCTAAGATATCACCAGACTGACCTCCATAGTGGTTGCAGAAGCCTGCACTCCCACCAATGGAGGAGGGCTCCTCTTTCTCCATACCCTCACCAGCTTGTGTTGTCATTTGAGCTTTTGATCTTACCCATTCTGACAGGTGTGAGATGGAATCTCAGAGTCCTCTTGAGTTGCATTTCTCTGATGATTAAGAATGCTGAGCATTTCTTCAAGTGTCTCTCAGCCATTAGGAAGTCCTCCTTTGTGAATTCTCTATTTAGCTCTGTTCCCCATTTTTTGATTGGATTATTTGGTTTCTTGGCATTTAATTTCTTGAGTTCTTTGTAAATTATGGATATTAGCCCTCTGTCAGATGTGGGGTTGGTGAAGATTTTTTTCCCAATCTGTAGGCTGCCATTTTGTTCAATTGACGGTGTCTTTTGCCATACAGAAACTTTTCCGGTTCATGAGGTCCCATTTATTGATTGTTGGTCTTAGATCCTGAGCTGTTGGTGTTCTGTTCAGGAATTTGTCACCTGTGCCAATGAGTTCGAAGGTTTTCCCCACTTTCTCTTCTAGTAGATTTAGTGTGTCCGGCCTTATGTTAAGGTCTTTGATCCACAGAACTCTTACAACTGATAAATACCTTCAGCAAGGTGGCTGAATACAAAATTAATTCAAAAAAATTAGAAGCCCTTCTTTATATAACAAATGAATGGGCTGAGAAAGGAAATTAGGGAAACAACTCCCTTCACAATAACCACAAACAATATAAAATACCTGGTGGTAACTCTAACCAAGCAAGGGAAAGACTTTCACAACAAAAACTTCAAGTCCTTGAAGAAAGAAATTGAAGAGGCCATCAGAAGATGGAAAGATCTCACATGCTCATGGGTAAGTAGGATCAACGTAATAAAAATGACCATCCTACCAAAAGCAATATACAGATTCAATGCAATTCATATCAAAATACCACCACAATTATTTATAGACCTGGAAAAAAGCAATTCTCAACTTCATATGGAATAACAAAAAACCCAGAATAGCTAAATCAATCCTGTACATTTAAAAAACAACAACAAAAAACCTCTGGAGGTATCGCCATCCCAGATTTAAAGCTGTACTATGGAGCAATATTAATAAAAAACAGCATGGTACTGGTATAGAAACAGACCAGTGGATGAATGGAATCGAATTGAAGACCCAGAAATGAATCCACACACCTATAGTCACTTACTTTTTAACAAGGAAGCCAAAACCATACAATGGAAAAAGGACAGCATCTTCAACAAGTGGTGCTGGTCCAACGGGATATCCACATGTAAAAGAATGAAATTAGACCCATACCTATCACCTTGTCAAGGGTCTTTTTAATGAGATGAATATGTGATTTTTTCTTATACTTTGTTATATGGTGGATTACTTTGATGGATTTTAATGTATTGTTCCATCCCTGCATCCCTGGGATGAAGCCTACTTGATCATGGTGGATGGTGTTTTTGATGTGTACTTGGATTCCTTTTGTTAGTATTTTATTGAGTATTTTTGAATCATTGTTCAGCAGGGAATTGGTATGAAACTTTCTTTTATTGTTAGGTCTCTGTGTGGTTTAGGTATCTGGGTGATTTTGACCTACCTCATAGAATGAGTTTGGCAATGTTCCTTCTGTTTCTACTTGTGGAATAGTTTAAGGAGTATTGGAGTTAGCTTCTCTGAAACAATCTGGTCCTGGGTTGTTTTTTTTTTTCTTTTTGGTTGGGAAATATATAATGCCTGTTGCTGTTTCCTTAGGGGTTTAGGGCTATTTAAATTGTTTACATGATCTTGATTTAACTTTCATAAATAGAACCTGTCAAAAGACTTGTGCATGATATTTTGATTTTCCAATTTTGTAGCATACAGGTTTTTGAAGTAATAACTAAAAGATTCTTTGAATTTCCTCAGTGTTTGTTGTAATGTCCCATTTTTTATTTCAGATTTTATTGATTAGGGGATATTAACTTTTAGTCTATCTTGTTGATTTTTTTTCCAAAGAACCAGCTCTTGGAATCACTGATTGTTTCTAATTTATTGATTTCAGCCTTAAGTTTTGTCATTACCTGCTCTTTAACCCATTTAGGTGTGTTTGTTTCATTTTGTTCCAAATATTGCAGGTTTGCTGTTAAATTGTTGAAATGAGATCTCTCCAATTTCTTTCTGAAGCACTTATTACTATGAACTTTTCTCTTATCAGTGCTTTCATTTTTTTCCCATATGTTTGGGTTTGTTGTGTCTTCATTTTCATTGAATTTTAGGAAGTCTTTCCTTTCTTTTTGTATTTCTTCCATGACAGATTGGTCATGGAGTTGAGAGCTGTTTAGTTTCTGTGAATGTGTAGGGTTTCTATTGTTTCTGTTGTTGTTGAAGTTCAGATTCAATCCATGGTGATTTGATAAAATACATGGGATTATTTCAGTTTTCTTGTGTCTATTGAGGCTTGCTTTGTGACTGAGTATATGTTCAGTTGTGGACCCAGTTCTATGAGGTGCTAAGAAGAATGAATTTTCTTTCTGTCTTTGTGAACAGTTCTGTAGATATCTGTTAGATCCATTTGATTCATGACCTTAGTTTCATTATTTCTCTGTTTAGCTTCTGTCCCAATAACCTGTTCATTGGTGATAGTGAGGTGTTGAAGTGTCCTACTATTAATGTTAATGCCCTACATGGGCATTTTTCCCAATAATTAAATACACTGAGACCTTTTAATGTTTCAATACTTAGGCCTTAGTTGGGGAGATTCTCAACTGGAACCCAACCACCTCTTCCCAACCAGTCATGTGGTTTGCTGTTCCTTCAGAGCTCACTCTGAGACTTGCTGTTGCTTTTGAGTCCTGCTGGGAAGAGTGGTTCCTCTGTGTAAAACTCAGGGTTCCTTTCTTCACCCTAGGATGTACCACCGTCCTGTACTCTTTCTGCCCAGCTAATTGGTCATCAGCAAATTTTATTAGCCAAAGAGAGAATGCCTCATAAGGGGTGGTAACTTGCACTGAAATCAGTCTCTGAGGACCAATGTATTAGACCTTTTTCCAACAGTCCAGGCTATTTGGTGTCCTGTAAGCTTCTTGTACCTTTATATGTATCTCTTTCCTTATGTTACGGAAGTTTTCATCTAAGATTTTGTTGAAGATATTTTCTGGTCCATTGAGGTGGGGATCTTCTTCAATTCCTATATTTCCTAGGTTTTTTCTTTTCTTAGTGTCCCATATGTTAGATTCTTTTTCAGATTTAGTATTTTCTTTGACTAATGTATCCATTTCTTCTAACATATCTTCTGCCCCTGAGAGTCTCTCTTCATCTCCTGTATTCAGTTGGTAATCGTTGTGTCTGTAGTTTCTGATCTCTTTCCTAGGTTTTCCATCTCCATTGTTGTCTGTTTGTGTTTTCTTTTAATTGCTTATATTTCCATTTTCAGGTCTAAACAATTTTATTCATATCCTTCTCCTATTTGATTGTTTTTCCTGTATTTTTAAAATTTCTTTGAGGGATGTATTCATTTCTCTCACGTGATTGATTTTATTCTCCTATATTTCTTTCAGGTATTTATTTTCCTCTTTAAAGACATCTATCATTTTCACAACATCAAAATTAAGGTCATTTTCTTGTGCTTTACATATGATAGGATATCCAGGGTTTTCTGTAGTAGGATGGCTGGGTTCGATGGGGCCATATGGCCCTGGATTTTGTGGCTTGTGTTTTATGTTGATCTCTTGCCATCTGGTTGCCCCAGATGTTGACTAGGTGTTCCTGTTGCCCTCGGGGCCTCTTAGGAAGGTGGGTAGAACCCTTGGACAGAGGTTGGATGATACTGGAGATCAGCAACCCTACTTGGGTTGGAGCCTAAACTCAGGGAATAGTCTACAACTCACCTCTGCTAGCTGTTTCCTCGTTGAACCCACAGGCACTGGTTTGGGATGGGAGGTGTCTAAACTGGATGTTCTTGTGGTCTAGCTGGTCTCCTAGGGAAAGTATATAGGTCCACATGAAAGGTAAAATGGGAAAGGGGTGGAGCCAGAGGGCAAGAAGCTAGTTGAATCTGGGACCTGAGGGGGGTTTGTCATGGTGGTGGATAGTCCCAGCATTCATTGGAACTGTGGGTCTCTGGGGTCCAGGCAGCTCACCTTAGGAAGTCAGATAAGCTGTGGATCAGAGATTGGAATGAAGGTTGCATCCAGGTATCTCTTGTGCCTGGAAGCCCTCTTCCTAAAGGCGGACAGGGCCAGGTGGCCTGAGACTGGTTGAACCTAAAGTGGAGTGGGGCTCATCGGGGACATAGCTAGTCCCAGCATTCTCCGGGGCAAATAAGAAGCAGCAATACAGAAGTAGTCTGCATTTCACAGTCAACAAAATGGCCTCATGATTGCTCCACAGTGACAGAGCTCAACCTTCCATTTCTCAGATTGTGGGTACACTGGGTTCTTCCATCTTGGAACCCAGTATTTTTTTTTTTTTTTTGCATAGTCTGAAATACATTTATTTGTCCATGATGAGATGTAGAGGGCATCCTCCAAAATATGCTTTTTATCTTGTAAATGTCTTTTATTTCTACATATCAATATCTCCTAAATTGATTTGTTCCAATAGAAATCAGTAAAAGGAGTTCTTTATGAAAAGGAAGAGCATTATTCTGTGAGCAAAAACAAGTACAAACAATCTATAATAGCTTCTTACAACGTAGTGGAGAAGGCTTCTGTTTTTATTAGATATATTTTAACTGATGTATAGAAGCATTAGTCTTTTTTTTTGTAATGAAGTGTTGCATAAGATTCTGAAACATTTCAATTGGTAGTACCCAAGTCACCTTATACATACCATCTCCTCAACTATCTAAGGAAGACTTTCTTAGGAAGGCTCAGCACACACTAGGAAAAAAAAAAAAAAAAAAAAAAAAAAAAAAAACAACCCTAAAAACAAAAAAAAAAAAAAAAAAAAAAAAACAAAAAAACAAAAAAAGCTTTCAATAATTATATGAATAAGTGACAGGCAAAGGAGACAAAAATCTAAGAATTAAATCTCTGTAACATAATTTTAAGACTTATTTATTTATTTATTATGTATGTAGTGTTCTGTCTGCAGTTATGCCTGCAGGCCAAAAAAGAGCATCAGATTTCATTATGGATTGTTGTGAGCCACCAAGTGGTTGTTGGGAAGAGTAGTCAATGTTCTTAACCTTGGAGCCCTCTCTCCAACCCCAAAATAAATTTATTTTAGAAAATGGCAGGAAAATAACTTACTAATATAGGACTAAATTTCTATGACATAAGCACATAGGAAAATAAAGTACTTCATTGTAAGTAAATAACATGCTGACCTATGAAGCTATAAGATAGGTGAAATCTCACAAGGTATGTATGAGCTGAGGTGCTTGACTGAAGTATTAACATCCCAAATGTGCCAACCTTCAAAAATGTAAAGTGCTCATAATGTAGGTGGTTTTAACTAAGCAGAAAACAAACAGAAAGTGTACAACTTACACACTTCAATTGGACGAGGTTGAAAACAGTTTCTGGGAAAAAAAAAGGGTTGTTCTTTTTCAATGACTTTATTTGGAAATAAAGAAACAAAGAAAATATCTTTAATAATAACGATGATGTTAATATCAATTATGAACAATATATTTTGAGATAAAAGGGAAAATATCTTTGCTCCTTTTTGCATACATAAAATGAATACTAAAACCCATGAAGCTATAATTATTATATCATATGTGTTGACATATAACCAGAGTCTAGGGAAAAATTCACACTCATGGAAATGAAGAAATTCCAGTTAAGAAAGAATCTGAAGAAAAATAACACACATATTTCCATGTATAAATATAGTTTTAATGATTTTTTTTACCTGGGCTGACAATGTTCCCCCTAATAACCAAAAACAAAAGACCCCAATACAACAGATGGGAAGCAAAAGGAGAGAGAGAGAGAGAGAGAGAGAGAGAGAGAGAACAACATTTATAAAGCTGAAGGTGAGACTGAGTGAATGAGGAACAACACAGAGAGCAATTGGCCAGATATCAGAAATCCAGGCACACACGTTAAAGATTGTTTTGTCCAGAAGCACAATCAGTCGGGTGAAGATTTTGAGAGACAGGCAGAGGACACAGGCAGCACCAGCAGTACATCATCATTTCATGTGTGAAGCAGCACTCAGACTCCTGCTGAGGACTTACATTGGAGTAGATAAGAATTGGGATTCTAATGAATGCCAATTGAGGTTTTGGTACTTGAGATGGAGACAAAGGGTCATGTAAAAAGATATTCATCTCTGACATGTTCACTAGCTGTGTACAAAGGAAGAATCAAAGCCTTAGATTTCTGAAGCAATTAGTAACTCTAAGCTTATGGAACGACAAGTGTGTCAACTTAAATCAATGAAAAACTGATAAAACATCAGTAGAAATCATTGTATGCTTAACATTGCTGAACAGCTGTTATACTGGGGAATCCTTCTAAACCATGCTCAATTAGCTTTCTCTATGATCAGATATATAACATTTCCTTTCTAGAGGAGGGGGAAATATCCCTTGCATGTAGAGCTTTCTGATACTTTGATGCTCAGTTCCTAATTTGATGTTGATATTCATTGTCCTTGGTTCCAAAACTCTATACATATAGTTTCTTAATGCCAAGTTATATTTTGTTCATTTTTGAGAAAGTCTGTGGTAGCCCCTGCTATCCAAACTCAGTCATTGGTCTTATATCCGCATATTCCAGAGTGCTGTTTTTCCAAATGTTCAAAGATGTTCAGATTTTTCAATCTTCCTTTCCATTTGGAAACGTGTGAGCAATGTGTTAAAAGAAACATAGTTCTTCAATGCCACCCTCAGTATCCCCATAAAATCCCCATAGAATTTAGAGATCTCAATTCACTGGGATTTATTCCCTTAGTGATAAAAAGACTTTTAAGACTGGCCAGCATTAGGAAGCTTCATGGAGATTTTACCAGATGTATTTTAAAATAGAGTGAATCATGAAATGTAAGAGAATGATGCACAGAAAAATGCAAAACACAAGGGTTGGAATGTACTTCAAAATGCAAAATAGGGGAGGAGATACACATGTCCAAATATACATAAAGAATCTACAAGGGAAACGTGTAACTAATCATCTTTGTACTAGCCATGTATAGATTTTCAAGTTACAACCCAAGAAATTGTGGAGAACTCCTCACCTTAATCTTTTGCTCTGTTTTAGTTAGTAGAATAAGGAAGAAAGCGTGCAGAATCCCTGGATAGAAATACAATCTGACACAGTTAAACCAGGAGCCACTAGGGTGATACAAGGTGTTTAGTATGTGTTCCCTGTAAATGAGTTTCTGATGAGATTCCTAGAAGATTATAGGTTTAAGGCTGAGAAAAGTTGGAGTAACAGTCTGAAAATATTTCAGACTTTTAAAACCCATAAATATTCCCTAATGACTTTTAGTAGACAAAAGTAGGTGTATTTGCCTCTTTAATCCCCTTCACCTAGATCATTTTCATTTAGTAACTAGAGTATAATATTGAATTGTGCCAGAGCTTCAAAGACTGAGAGCATAGTAAGATAATTCTGAACTATGTCTTCACTTGTCTTCTTAATTTTGTTTTATTAGGTAATAAGTGGGAAAGCTTTCAGTTAAGTATATGAGAGAAATTGAGTCATTCTGAGGCCTCATAAGCTTGTGGAGTATCATAATATTCAAGACTACTGACATAAGACCCTCAGAAGGCAAAGAACTGTGATATCTATTTCCTCAAGAATGTGCCTACTGAGAAGTATTGCCACCAGACTGACTCTTACCTAGGGACATGATTAATGAAGGCAGACCATTGCTAGTACTACAAAAACAGCACACCTGGAAATGAAAAGCTGCTGTTTTTCCTTTAGCGGCAATGGAACCAGCCTTTCCTTTTAAAGTTTTGTTTTGTTCAGAGGAGGAGGAGAAGCAGAAGGAGGAGGAGGAGAAGAAGCAGGAGGAGGATGAGAAACAGGAGGAGGAAGAGGAGGAAGAGGAGGAGGAGGAGTAGAAGGAAGAAGAAGAAGAAGAAGAAGAAGAAGAAGAAGAAGAAGAAGAAGAAGAAAAGAAAAAGGAAGCTATCTGTAGTTCTTATGCAAAGTTGTGGGATAGCCACCCCCCAATGGGTCATGTCAGCCACAAGCACTAAACTACATGACTATTGGAACCTGAGCAATGTGTGTGTATTCAGGCTTCTTCCTTTCAATGCCTCCTAATTGACATCATAGTGCCTTTCAAAGTCTAGTACTCCCACAGCATTCTTGAGGATGCTGATATATATTTAAATGGCAGCCTTACCTGCTTCCTGATAAGTCAAGAGACACTTTTGTATAATTATTCTGGTTTGCTCACAGTTTAATCATCTTGTCAACTCCATTTTTAAGAATGGCTTATAAAGAACAGCAGAGTAATGGTAATGAAAAGTGTCTGTTGTGGCAAGTCTGTTCTTTAGATGGAAATCTTTCTCACTACACATGCATGCCTTTATGTAAAATAATTTGAAGTTACATTATTTTTTCAGTGGATTAATTTTCTACTTTTAATTTTATATCACAATAAAACAGTATTATTAATGGCAGGTTTTGATTTCAATAACGCATCCTGAAATAATTCATCACTGCTCTTTTACCATGAATTTATGGTTTAAAAAATGGAACCTGAAACATAATTTTATTTTTAAAATATCTGCCTCTCTGTTATGTATGAATTTTGTTCTTTGAACTCATAAGTCAAGAGCACAGAGAATACTGACTCACTAAATATTTTGTGTGAGCAGGAGCTTCTGGGACATTACTTTCCAAGTTAAAGCCCACCTAAGGAATGACAATGTCTCCGTTACATTCAAAGATGCTCTCTTTCCCCATATCCCTGTGATGGCACAGTGCCAACAGATGCATTCAGTGATATCATGTTCACATTCAAAAAGATACAAAGAGAAGGGCTTTTTATTGACCAATAGCCCCAGAAAAATGAAACAAAGACTATAAATGCTCCCTGGAAGGATTTGACTAACATCAGTAGTGGGAGACTAGACATACGTTTTATGCAAATTAATGAATGGCACCTGAGAAAATATTTAAAAAACTACTTATATACCTTTATAAATTAATGAAAATATAACCACTCTCAAAAATATCAGTACATAAAGTTTTTTTTTTTGGTTTTTCAAGACAGGGTTTCTCTGTGTAGCCCTGGCTGTCCTGGACTCACTTTGTAGACCAGGCTGGCCTCGAACTCGCAAAGATCCGCCTGCCTCTGCCTCCCAAGTGCTGGGATTAAAGGCGTGCGCCACCACTGCCCGGCAAAGTTATTTTTTCAAAACTAATATGTATTTGGAATATTCTTAGAAATATCTCCATTCAAACTATGATCCTCAGTATGATTTAAACATATCAACATTTACATACATTTAAAAAACACTATCATTGTCAGTTAAGAATAATGTGAATGGGGATAGGGTGATGTATCAGCCTTTAAGTGTATTTGTTGTTCTTGACAGGACCTGGCTTCAGATCCAAGAGCCCATGTGTTGGCTCACAATAATCTGTAACTTCAATTCTAGTCAATCCAACACCCTCTTAAGTAGGCACCAGGCATGTACACATTATACATACATGCATACAGGAAAAGTACAGACATAAATAATTTTTTAAAAAACTTAAAAAGAAAAGTGTGAATATACAGAATGGTAAATTTATAGATAAAATATATAAGTAAGCCCACATTAATGTTTATTGGTACCCATAACTAATAAAACTCAATCTTGTATTTGTGTTGTTACATGTAATTTAATTACAATGACAGAACATGAAACTGAAAAACCACAGTATCATCTGGAAACTATGTGAAGAAAACCGTAGTTCAGGATACCTGCATATGTTTTCTTCTGCTAATAAAGTAAACTGAAATGGAAACCCAGAATACCAACCTGCTTCTCTTTCCTTATATACCTGATGCTCTATTCTCACTGTAAGAGACATTCATAAGCAAATTAACATTAATGTAATCATCTATATGCATTGTACTATGTATAGTTTTTCTTCTCTTATTTCTTCTTTGAAGACATAAATAATACTTTCAACATGCAGAGAACAACATATTAAATATCTACAGAGACATCAAAGAATGGAAAAAAATTAATCACTGAAGCTCAGACACATTTACCAAACACTATCTCATCATGAACATATGTGCAGATAGATTGCTGTAATTTGTAAATGTCAGTATTAGTTCCTCAGGTTAGGGGATGAGATGAGAACCTTTCTCAAACCTTTCTAGCTCTTTCTGAACCTGACTGGCTGGTTCAACTCAGCTCTTCTCTCCTAAAGTCCTCTCCAAGCTGACTGATTCAAATTGGCTTCTCTTAGCTTCTCATAGATTTGGGTTGAATTGCTCTGCCTAGATTCAAACTAATTCTGGCAATATGTTTTAAATCTTCTAGTTGTTTCTCATTCTCTGTCTCGTTCTATCTTTACCTGTGTCTAGTTTTTTGTCTCTGCAACCTGTCTCTATAAAACTGCCCTGGTTGAAAACAAACAAACAAACAAACAAACAAACAAACAAACAAGCAAAAAGAAAACAACTTTTCTCTATCCCTGCAGGGCTCTTAAGTAGCTTCTCTTTCCTTTCTTATTCTCATGAGAGTTGGGCGTATACTATCTCTGACTCATTCTGTCAGATCTTTCTCTGATTTGTCCTCTGTCTGCCCCTCAACTTTTAAATAATGCTACATCCTTCTATAAACTAACTTTGTCTTCATTATTTTGGGTTAAAGGTGTGTACTAAGGACATGGTATGCCTATATTCCAACCAGATCACACTTTAATCAAGAGCATATCTGCATTCCAGCTGGATTATATAGACCTAGAAGATCTCTGGATGTGTTCCCTTGCCAGAGCACCCATGTCATTGGTTTAAAAATCCTCTACAATAACATATTAATAAATTATAGCTTTATTTGTGTTACTATATTTTTTACAATAATCTCTTTTCAGGGCTGGAGCTACAAGCTGTAAAGAGTGGGTAGGAAGACAGATGAGACTCAAATAAAGAGCTCTCCTGTAGTTGACAGGTAAAGCAGCTTAGTATTTGTACTAGAAATCAGAGAGTATGAGCATTAGATAGAGCATCAGAAAGAAAAGCAGTCAGACAAAATTGCCTACCCATATGGCTTTGTGAAAATATAAAGCAGGTGGACTGTGCATCCTGAACTTCTCCCTGTAGCTCCATATTTAAAGTCTAATGAAATAAACAGAAACTTTTTTTAAATGATTGCAATTATCTGATTTTACAAGATGTATATAAATAACCATCTTACATTATACTAGCAAATAAATGTATTTTAATTATTCTTTTAAAGTTCCATGCTTGTCAAATGCTCTTCTCTATTCCAGAACATTTCTGTTTATTCTGAGTGGAATGTTTGTCTCTCAAAAGTATAAAAAAGACAAAAATATTATGACATAAGTCTTCACGGAATTTCCTTGATAGAACTGAGTAGTCCTACATTGGGTTCCAGCTAAATTGGATGTTTGCCTCCATTTAACTTACTCCTCATTGTACTGTGAACACCTGGGTGGAGGGACTCCATTTTATTTAGGTTTTCTCTGCAACTAACATAACACCTAACATATTATATACTACAGAGATGTTGATTGATATATATCAAATTCAAAAATAACAAGAAATAAACATGTTCAAACACAATACAATTTATTAAACATTTAGTTTACCATACACTATAGGGTTTTATTGTATTATTTGCATACACACATCACTAGACTGTATTTTCATCCTCCAATAAATATTGCTTATTTCTCCTCCACCCTCTTGTTAGTCCTTTTTTCCCCCTTAAAGTCATCACCTTCTGTCAGTTCCTAGATACTCCACCTCTTTGTATTGATCCAGCATAGTTTTGTGTTGCACCAACTATCTCAGCTTTCTCCTCCAGCCCATTTCTATTCTAGCCAAACCACATTCCTTTGTGTCCATACATAAGCCTCAGAAACACTCTACCAGTGACTACACTGGACCCGGCTCAGGTAGTAGATTTTGGCTACCTTACTTTTCCTTCATTATGACACAAATTCATTCATGATCCTACAGCAGTCTCTTTGAAGGATCCTCTCCTCACCAGTCCAACTCCATTTCTTGAGGATCATTTCTTAGTGCTATCTCTGTTCTCACTATCATTTCCTGAGACCCCTCTCAGCCTTCTCTCTTAGCCTGTATCCAATCATTTCTGTCATCTATCAATCTGAAGAGTATTCTATACTAAGGACCCCAAAGATACCATACTTGCCTAAGAATATAACAGCATCAAAAGTATGAAACAATCCACCAAAGGCAAACCTGATATTAACATCAAGAAACACAGCAAATATATGTCCAGATGCTTAGATCCCAGCATGAACATAAACAGCAAAGATAATATGCTAGTAACTATATTTCAGTCAGTAGGCCCAAGAAATCCAATATAGCTGAATTAGTACTTCAAAAACTATAGTGAATATATTCAGTGACCTCAAATATAATATGAAAATTCATTTATAAAGTCCACCAAAAACAAACACAGTAGAATAAAATAATGAAAACAATTTAAGATATGAAAATAGAATTTAACAAAGACATAGAATAATTAAAGAAATCTCAAACTGAAATAAAACTAGAAATGAAACACTTAGTTTGTCAAGAAAAAAACCTGACTAATAGATTGCAAGATACAGATGAGAGAATCTGAGACATTGAAGACAAGGTAGACGAAATGGATAGTCAAAGAAAAATTTTATTCTAAAAAAATACTCTAGGAAAAAAATCAGAAAATCTAGGAAACTATTAAAAAATATTAATAGATATGGAAGAAAAACATCCAGGTCAAAGACACAGAAAATATTTACAACAAAATCATAGAAAAAAAATTCTGCAACTTAAAGAAAAAAGTACTTATCAGGGTACAAAAATAATACAGAACACCAAATAGATAAGACTTAAAAGGAAATTCCCTACAATACATAATGATCAAAATACTAAATGAGTAAAACCACATAAGGATATTAAAAGTCTCAATCAAAACATACAAATCACATATAAAGGAAGGTCCATTAAAATAGTACTGATTTCTCAGTGGAGACTGTGAAAGGCAGTAAAGCCTGGAGAGATGTTCTGGGACATTTACAGGGTCACAGATGCCTGCACAGACTACTAAAATCAACAAAACTATCAATCACAATCAATAGAGAAAGAAAAATGTCCCACAGTAAAGACAAATTTATGCAAATTCTATGCACCAATTCAGCTCTACAGAAGAGGCTGGAAGGAAAACTTCACACACAAGATAAAACAAAGACTAAAAAAAATCCCAGAGAAGCAAAATCAAAAGGAAAAAAATCTGCTCCATAACAAAAACAAACAAAACCCAGGAAAAAAGGCAAACCCTGCTCATTGATATCTCTCTATAAGAATGGTCTCAATTAGTGTACAAAATGATGTAGTCTAGCAGATTGGATGAGAAAGTAGGATCTGTCTTTCTGGTAAATCCAAGAAATACACCTAACCATCAAGGACAGACATTACCTCATGATAAAAGGATGGAAAATGATATTCTAAGCAAATGGACTCAAAAAGCAATCAAATGTTGCCATTTTAATATCTGATCAATACTAATCAGAAGAGGCAGAGACAGCTACTGTGTACTCATCAAAGGAAAATGCACAGCGATCTGGAATTCAAAACATTTATGCATCAAGCACAAAGGTACTCAAGTTCATAAAAGAAACTCATACCTAAATCATATATTTAGACAGGAAGCAGGTCAGATATAACTACAGATTGTTACCTCTTCCTCTACTCCTCTAAATCCAATTCCCCAGTCTCATTTCCAGCACTACAGCAGACTCCCTACTGCATCTTCTCTTTCTTCCCATAACCCCATCTCCAGTTTGTTACACAGGTCTTCCCATCCTAACTTCCATCTCCATACATATTATCTATCATAGCCCCCAAATCCAGTAGGCCTTGCCTGGGAATTCAGAGGCCACTGGAAGCAGATAGACTAGCTGCAGGTCTTTAAAGCTCTCTCCACTCCTCCAAGCCAGTTTCTCAGTCTCATCATGAGCTCTGTAACAGACCACCTGATGCAGCCTCCACTCACTCTCCCTACAACTTCCCTGGTGACAAAATGATCCTGGTGGAACACCATGCTTTTCTACTTCCTATGGCCATCCTCAACTCCTAGTCCATCCCCATTTCTAAGTGTCATTTCCCAACACATTTCACCTGGAACAATCAGAGACCGTACCTATGAGAATTTCCTACCAGGCAACACACAAACACCACATTGTCCTAGGAACCAGATAGGGCAACAGAAACCAAAGAACAAAAACCCATGCAACAAAAACAAGACTAGATATTGGCAAGTAGGATTGCCATCTTACCAAACCCAGATACCTACAGGATAGAGGGGAGAAAAAACACAATAATAGTCAAGATAATATCTATCTATTAGGACCCAGGAACCCTACCACAACAGGCCCTAAGTAGTGCATCTGACTGCGCCATAAGAAAAAGACCTTAAAACAGCTTGTGTGGATATGACAGAGGTCCTCAAAAAGGAAATGAATAAATCTCTTTTTAAAAAAATTTCAGAAAAACACAAGTATAACAGTGAATGAAAATGAGTAAAACAGTTTAAGACCTAAAAGTAGAAATAGAATCAATAGAGAAAAATACAAATTGAGGTAAATCTGGAGAGTCTAGAAATAGAATCTCAGGCATTGAAGAAAAGATAAAATGAATGGATCTCTAACTCAAGGAAAATATCCTTGTTAAACCTAAAAATATCCTAGCACAAATATTTAGAAAATGTAGGACACAATGAAGAGACCAAATCTAAGGATGATAGTGAACAATAAAGAAAGAAGAAGAAACCTGGGTTGAAGGCACAGAAAAAAAATGTCAACATAATCCTGAAAGAAAATTTCCCTAACCTAAAGGAGATTACCACTGAGGAAGAAGAAGCATATAGAACACAAAATAGACAGGACCAGAAAGGAAAATCCCCTCAGTACATACAAATTATAAAACACTAAGCTTACAGAATAAAGAAACAACATTAAAACTGAAAGGGAAAAAGACCAAGTAGTAAATAAAGGCAAACCTATTGATAAAACAGCTGACTCCTCAATGAAGAATATGCAAAGGGTCTGGTAAGATGCTAAATACTCTAAAAACCACAGATACCAGCGCAGACTCCCATACCTGCCAAACTATCGATCACAATAGATGTAGAAAATACTACATTTGATGATAAAACTAAATGTAAACAAAATATATCTCCAAATTCAGCTCTATAGAAGATTCTAAAATGAAAACTCCAACCTAAATAGATTAGAAAACACAAGGAATAAATAATCCCAGATCACCAAATCAAAAGAAGACACAAACACCACCACTCCCACCAACACCAGCAAAATCAATAAAACAATGATAAACACACTGCTCATTGATATCTTTCAACATAAATAGCCTTAATTCCCTGATATAAAGACACAAACTAACAGAATGGTGAAAAATAGATGCAAACCAAAGTGCAAAAACAGAATCCATCTGTCTTCTGTATCTAATAAATGTACAATAACATCAAGGATATACATTACCTCAGATTAAAGTGTGGAATGAGATTTTTCAAGCAAATGGATCAAAGAATCAAGCTGGAGTAGCCATTTTAATATCTGGAAAAATAGATTAAAAACAAAACTAATCAGGAAAGATAGTAAAGAACACTATATACAAGTGAAGGGAAATATCTAGTAAAAGGGAATTGTAATCCTTAACATCTGTGCACCAAACACAAGGACAAGTGAAAAGAAAGTAAAAGAAACACTACTGCAGCTTGAATCACATATTATCCCTCACCCATTGACAGTGGGAGACTTTAATACACCACTCTTGGCAATGTACAAGTTTTCAAGAGAAAAACTGTACAGAGAAATGCTGGAGCTAACTTATGTTATAAACCTAATGAATCTCACAAATATTCATATAATATTTCAATGAACCATAAAGGAATATACCTTCATCTCAGCATCTCACAGAACTTTTTCCAAAACATACCATAGGCTTAGACACAAATCTCAAAACTTTCAAGAAAACTGAAATAAGACCCTGAATCTTATGACCATCATGTATTAAAACTAGATATCAACAACAGAAACAACAGAAAGCATACAAACTCATGAAAACTGAACTATTTAATGAAAAATGGACCAAGATACAAATTTAAAAAGAAATTAAAAGCTTTCTAGAATTGAATGAAAATGAAAACACAACATACCCAAATTTATTGTAGATAGTATTGAACATAAATCCCTCCCCATCAGGGATCAGGAAACAGTGAGGAAGAGGAGGCAGAAAGAGTGTAAAGGCCAGGAGGAATGGAAGACACCAAGATAAAACAACATGGTCAAAGCTCATACGAACTCATAGAGATTGAGGCAATATGAATAGTACCTGCAAGATTCTACACCAGTCCCTTTATGTATATATTTTGGTTCCCAATTTAGTGTTTTTATGGGATTTCTGAATATGAATGAGTACATTTCTGTTTCTTGTTTTGATCAATTTCAATGTGTTGGTGTCTTTTTCTAATATTATTAAATTATAAGATCAGATTTTCTCTAAAGAGAGATAGAGTGGGAACAGATACAGATTGGAGGAAAGGTAGGGAAGATGTGGGAGGAACAGAGGGAGGGGAAGTATTTTTTGATGTGTATGACCTATCAAAGTTAAATCAGGAACAAAAAAGCTTTGTAAACAGACTTATAACCTCTGTTGAAATAGAAGTAGTAATTCAAATTCTCTCACCAAAAATCCAAAACAAAACAAACAAACAAAATAACCACAAAACAAATAAACAAATAAAACACAACAAAAACCAGCAAGCAAGCAAACAAACAGGACCAGAAGGATTTAGCACAGAACCAGAATTCTAAAAGAATGTTAAAGTAATCCTCAAATTGTTACTCAAAATACAAACTGTAGAAAAATTTAGTTTTAAATAAAATACTTGCAAATCAAATTTGGAAACAAATCAAAAAGATTATCTACTAGAATCAATTTGGCTTCATCCCAGAGATCCAGGGATGTTTCAACATTCATAAATCAACAAATGAATCCACCACAGAGACAGATGTAAAGACAAAAACCACGTGATGATCTCATTTGATTTAAAAATGTCCTTTCACAAAAATCAAACATGCTTTCAAGATAAAGGTTCTAGAAAGACTAGGGATACAGGGCACATTCCTCAACATAATAAAGCCAAGGTACAGTGGTTTCCAAACTAGCATCAGTCTAAACAGTATTTCCACTAAAACAAAAACAAGATAAGGCTTCCCAGTCTCTTCATAACTGTTCAAAATAGTATTTGAATCCTTAGTTAAAGTCATAAGATATCCAAAAGTGATAAAGTGATTACAAAGAGGAAAGGAAGAAGTCTAAGTGTCTTTTTTTGCATATGCTGTTATTTTATGTATGGAAAGTCCTAAAATCTCCACCAACAAACTTCTGTAGCTGACAAACCCTTTTACCAGTGTTGCAGGACACAAAATTAACATGTAAAAATCAGTAACCCTTCTATATACAGATGACAAACTGAAGTCGAAATAAGGAAACAATAACTTTTCAATGGTGCAAAATACAATTAAATAGGTTAAGATAAATGTAACCAAGGAAGTGAAATAATTGTACAATAAAAAATTTAAGACACTGAAGAAACTGAAGAAGATATCAGAATATGGAAAGCTCTCTTATGCTCATCAGCCAGTGTGAATAGTATTGTGATAGTGGTCATCCTGTCAATAGAATCTACAGACTCAGTGGACTCCCCATATATATGTCTTAGGGGTTCCATTGGTGCAATAAAACACCATGACCAAAAAGCAAGTTGAGGAGTAAAGAGTTTATTTGGTTTTCATATTGCTGCTTATCATTAAAGGAAATCAGGACAGAAACCTGGAGACAGGAACTGATGCAGGGGCCATAGAGGTATACTACTTACTGGCTGGCTCTCTGCGGCTTGCTCATCCTGCTTTCTTATAGAATTGAGGGCCACCAGCCCAGATATAGCATCACACAAAATGGGCTTGGCATTCTACATCAGCCACTAAGAAAATGCTCTACAGCTGGTTTTACGGGGCATTTTCTCAATTGAGGTTCCCTTCATTCAGTTAATTCTAGTTTATATGTCAAGTTGACATAAGACTAGCCAACCTAGTGTTACAATTTTATTTTATGCATGTTGTAACACATTTTCTTAACTCATTCATCGATTGATGCATATCTAGTATAGTTCAAAGTTTTTGGCTATTTCAAATAGAGTAGTAGTAAATATGCTGCACAAATATCTCTGTGAGGATGAGCCTTTAAATAGTTAAGTAAAACCCATAAATAGTACAGGAGAATCATACTGTAATTCTATCTTTAGTTTCTCACGGAAAGTCCATACTCATTTTCATAGTTGATTTGCAACTTCACATTCCTATTTGCTGTGTAAGTCCGCAGGCATACACCGTGTATGATGTTGTGACAGAACATTGTATTCTTCCAGATTTGTAATGATGAATCATGCAAGTGAGGCACAAAAACAAACCAACACACACACACACACACACACACACACACACACACACAAACCGGAAACAAACTAATGAAACAAACTTAGTTTTGCTGTCATTTTACCTTATTGTATTGGGCTTCATTCTAAGATTTCCAGGAAGACAGACAATTGTTTTGAGCTGCAGGTTGGACACACCTGAAGGGATTCCTCTTTTCCTGGATTTTATATCATTTTTTTTCTTAATATTAGTCAATTCTGATTGGGCTAAGATAGAATTTTAAGTATATTTTAATTCATATTTCCATGGTAGTTAAACATGTTAAGCAATTTTTCAAATGTTATTGGGAATTTACTATTTATTTTTCTTTCAAGATTTTTTCTACTAAACTCAGTAACCTACTTACTGTATTGGTTGATTTTTTTTTTGGTGGTTAATATTTTTAGATCTTTAAACATCTGGAATATTAATTGTGTGTTAGATGTTTAGTTGGCAATGGAATACTCTTTTTATTTAGATTGCCTCTTCACTATGCTGATTGCTTTGAAACAGGTGTTTTAGCAGAGTAGAGGAATATAAAATATTTATTAACATTGCTATATACAACTAATGAAATTTTAAATAATAAAATATGAAAATATCATTTATAACTTAAGAAAAGGGAGTGTAAATGTGACTAAAGAGGTAAAAGACCCACTCAATAAAACTTTATGACACCTTTATGACGCGTAAGAAAGAAACTTCTAGCTAGAAGATGGGAAGGCTTTTCATGCTCTTGTATCAAAAGGACTAATGTAGAAATGGCTAGATTACTGAGAGCAATTAATAGATACAATGTAATTTCCACTAAAACCCCGAGATAAGCCATCCAAAATTTATATGTAAACACACACACACACACACTGAAATCCTGGAAGCCCAAATTGGTTCTAAGGAAAAATAACAATGTTAGATATATCACAATATCTTATCTCAACTGTACTACGGTAGCACAAATAGTACCATGTAATTTTTAGAACCGAAAGTGCTAGAACATAGGGGAAAAATACTTCAAAATAGGGCCTGTTCATACAACTCAATGGTTAAAAGCACACACTTCTCTTGCCTAGGACCTGAGTACAGGTGTCAGTGTTTGTATTGAGAAAACCAGAAATGTATGTAACTCCAACCTTCAGGCATTAAACACCCTTCTGGCCTTCTCTGATACCTGCATTCACAAGGGATACTTACACACAGGCATACACAAACACATATAAAATAAATTTTGAAAAAATGCTCCAAGACATAGGTATAGGCAAGGAATTACTGAAAAAGATCCTGATGGCATTGGGAGTTGGGAGGATCCCAAGACCTAACAGGTATTTTACATGAAACACTTTATTTAAAAGCATAGTATCACATTCATTAATATTTTGAAGGTCAACTGATAGAACTGATGTATACTATGCATGATGATCTCAATAATATAGAACTTATACACATGTCTGCAAACTTCAAACATAATATTTTGCTATTTTAGGCTTTTGATAACTATTATTATTGATTTAAGCTAACATACAAAGTGGTAGATTTCAGAATGACATTTCCATGCATATGCAGTATGCTTTTTGTTGATTTACCACCTACATATATACATATTGTTGTCCCTTACTCTCTTTGTCTTACCTTGTTCTGGTTCCCTACATTCCCCCTACCACAGTAATGATTTCTGTTTTCTTTACTATCCATCTCCACCTCCTCCTTATCATGGATCTTTTATTTTATATGCATGACCTACACATGTATGAACACACACATACATATATAAATAATAATATATATATATAATCTGAGCTCTGTATTTGAGACAATATTGTGTATTTGTCTTTATAAGTTTGATTTATTTTGATAAACATAATAATTTCTATTTTGTCCATTTTCATGAAATTTTTAAGAACAATTTATTTTATTTTTTTTTTCTCTTTGACTGAGAGTGGAGCACCTTAATTTGTTACCTTTCCAGGCTAGTTACCACCAAAACAGTCAAAAATTGTGAGGCATGAAACAGGAGTGCAAAGATAATTTTTTATAGCCTTGAACATAAGTTCCTACCCCTAGCTCTCTTTATATTTGGATTAGTAATGAAGAAGTTATGATTTGTATTTAAATTTTTTAATGACTATTTGAAAATTTTATGCATTCAACACTAAATCTTGATCATATCTACCATTCATTTTCTTCCTCACTCTAATACATTCCTCCCAACATATCTCCTTCTCATCTTCATGGCCCGATTTTATCATTTTCTATTTATGCATTTATTTATTAAACCATCAATTCCAGTTAAGGATGCACATGTGGCCACGGTTTATAGTCACCAGTGAGGCACCATGGGCAGGTTCCATTAAGGATGGTGTTCTACATGCAGACTTCCAACTTCTCTGTATGTTAGTATGAGTCCCTGTGCTCTATGGGACTTTTTGTTTTTTACAAGAACAAAATTTTATCTAGGAATATTCCACTCCCATGACTTCATGCTTTGCCAAATATCCCACATCCTATTAGCATCATATGGGGGTTAAGGTTTTAATATTCAACACATTTCAAGTTCAAAATTCATTATGAAATTTTCGCATCTTAAATCACTGGCTAAAAATCACTATTAATACAGAGACATTGCTTTGTTCTGGAAATCATTTCTGCTTGTCAAAGTAGATGTAACATTTGTGAAGCCTGTACTGAACTTTACTGGGATTATTTGATGTGAAATTTGTATTTACCTGTGAAACAATAACAAAATGAACAACCACAAAGACTGATATGGACCATCTTGTCATATTTTCTAAGTTACCTAGAAAGAAGACTAGGCTAGTTTTAACAAAAATTTGAATTCTGGAAAGTCACAAGAAACTATAGAGATATTTGAAAATTATTGTTCCAAAGTACTCAAACCTTTTATTTAAAATCTTATTTTCACAACTCCTGTAACATAGAATGCAACTTATATCTCATGGTCAGGTCAAGTGTGTTCAATGAGTAATATCTTCTAAAGTTAAATTTTTCCTGTGAATTGTTGGGTGTACTGTTTTCAGTGATTGTAGTTTGCTACACATTACTAAGGCAACAGATTAAGATAAGAGGGTAAAAATTAAAACTCTTACTTTTGTATTAAATTCATGCTTTCCAAGAGTCTGCAAGACTTACATATCTTACAAGACTATAGTAAACTAATGGAAGAAGTATAATAAATTCATACAACCAAACCATAAAGTCATGTACAGGGGAAGTAGCTCCATAGGAAGTGCTTGTCTTCACGGCATTTGTAAGTACCAGGGTTATATCCATATGATGCAAGGAAATAAAAGCAATAAAGAGACTCAATGAATTTTTGTGTCATTATATATTTAGATAACCCAGGGGAAAATTAGAGGATTGAAACAAAACAGAGAAGCCTATGTAATATGGTATTACCCCAGCTATTTATTTAAATGAGAATATTTTGTCTGTTGGTAGTGAATTTTTACTTGTTAAGAAGCTATGATTCCTGACTTTTGTTTTGTTATTGTTGTTCTTTTGTTTTATTTGAGGCCCACCCAGTTACCTTTCTGCAAAATTTATTCAGGATTGATGTCATGGCAGTTTTTGAAAAGCAAAGGGCAATCTGGCTCATTTACCTAGCTTATAGCTGTCCATTACCCTCTCTTTCACCTGCATAAAATGCAGTGATTTCCAAATCTTTCCTGCAATTATGACATAAGTTTAAACAGGGAAGATACATGCCGAGAATGGAAAACTCAAAGTTAGTATAAGCTTGTTTTCTCAGTCACATGATAAAATAGAACATCCACTCTATTTCTTTCTTTTTTTTTTTCAGCTAGTAAGAATAATCAGTCTCTGAAACATTTAAGACTGTCTTTTCTTGTTGTAGTAGCATATGATCAGTAATTGTTTCAGCAAATACATTTATTTACCATTCATGACTAAAATAAAAATGAATCATTACCCTTGACTTTTCCCTACTATATAAATCGCCTTTGGCATTTGTATCTTCAAAAATATTTTAACTGAGGCAAACCTTGGCATCAGGTTCATTGAATGAATAGAGAGAAAAAACACCAGACCAACAGGACAAAATTACATGACTTGAGGTAATTCTATGGTCACTTTCCAGTTCCCTGAACAGGAAAAACAATTAAACAAATCATCATCAGACTCACAGAAGATCCCAACTAGGTTGTTCTCAATGAAGAAACTCTGACCAGCTCCAGCATGGTACACATGGCTATGGCAGGCCTTGCCCTTCTCCTCCATTCCCTCTGCCTTGCTCATAACCATGAGATTACACTCCTAAAACTACCCACCAAGGTCTATTCCCTGTTTGGTCACTTCCTCTTTCTGAGGCTGATAAACAGCCATTTTACCATGTGCCACATCTGTCTCCTCTCTAGCCAGAGTCAGTCCTTTGTCCTCCTGGACAAATACCCCTCCTCCCTTTCCCTTGTTCCCTTCTCCTCCTTCTTCATCCTCTATCTCCTGAATTTATCTCTTATTTCCTGCCCCCAGTCTCTATGGGACAAATAAATCTCATTTGCTCTGAGAACATGGTCATGGGGATCCTGAATGGATATTTTTTTCAAACACTGAGTATTTCTATTTTCCCTAGTTCATATTGGTGGGAATTTAAAAAAAAATAAGGAAAAATGACAAAATATATGTTTAGTAATTTTCCTCAAACTGTTTTTGCAGAAAATAATATGCTTACTTTAGTCTAGGGTGATATATACATTCTAAGACAAGAAAATTGTAATTTACTCTGTACAAGTTGTGACCCTACCCAAGAAAAATATTGATTATATCTTTAAAAGGGAGAATAAAACAATCACTTGATAAATATAAATCTTGCAGAGTAGAGAACTTTCCTTAACATCAGGGCTCTAAAGTTTGATATAACTTGAATAATGTTTCTTAAGACTTGGAAAACTAGAAACATTCACATTATCCATTTTTAAAAAAGTGTTCATTAAAAAAATTGTTTTTCAAAACATGTTAGTAAGTCCCCATCTGCAAGACTGCTGACATTTGCTTCCAGATCCATTCTTTGACAATTTCCATTTTGCAGTGGCTCAAAAGACTAACTTTTATGGCCGGCACCAAAGTCTGTATTAGTGTATTGTCTAAATGTTCTAGATGAAGTGGTAATAATGGGGAGTTTATTTGTAAAATGAATTTATCTTATCTACTTCTTGAGGTTGGGTAGTTTATGATGGGGCAAGGCATAATGAGGACTCTCTTCAAACTCTCTTCAAAGCATCACATGTTGAAAGCGAGCAAATAGAGAGGGACAAACTAGTTCTATAACAAATACAATTTGGAAACTGCTCCTTAGTCCATGAGTAGACTAATAAATTCATGAGCTTTCCTGAGGTCACTTACCAAAAACAACCTCTAATGACTCTGAACTTGTTCCACCTCTTAATACTTCAATGATGTTTGACTTACCCACCCTAGCTAAACATGAACAAATATCTACTCACTCAAGGCAGAGCAGTGACGGCAGACAAAAGTAAAGATTTCAATAACTTTCAGCTTGGTGAAGCACTTGATCAATTGGTGTTTCTTACAGAAGTGTGGTGAGGGGTTAGTTACAGATGCATGGGCGACTGAAGGGCAGCTGCATCACCCAAGCTCCCACCTCAGGTTCATGAAAATCCCATCCTTGGAGATCGTCAAATGGTGTGGAGCAAGCCCTGCCTGTTGGATATGTCACAGTTCCTTTGTAGTTATCACTCCTTATATAATCTTATGGGGTAAGAGGGAGTTTTATGACTCTTTTAACTTTCAGGAATTTCCTGAAATTTCTTATTTTGCTTACTTCCTGAACCTTATAAATTTCATTACTTTCTGTGTCTTAACCAACTTCTTTCTTAGTTGGAGTGTTTCAGTTAAAAGGAAATTGCTACACAATGGAGTATATCTAATGAAAAAGTTTAGAAATATGCTATAGATGACATCCTAATACTTATATAATCATATATATATTCATATATACATATAGGGATTAAAATATCTTTATGAGACACTAACAATGTCTTTAACTTTCTATTTCATCTTTTCTATGCTAAAATATATTCTAATTAACTCTCAGAATACACGAAATGCTTAAAAGAGCTTTGATTAAGGAACTTGATATGTTGCATGTTCAGCAATGGAATATTATTTAACTGCAAATAGAATGAAGACACTTTCATATATTCATATGTAAATTAATATATAAAAATTCTATATTAATACAAAATAGTCTCAAGATACATTAGGTGCAAAGTATAAAGCTATGCACAAATTAAAAAAACAAATCCATGAAAAACTAATTTACACTATATATTTAAATATGCAGGTACTGTAAAAGAAGAGATAGGTGCCTCGAGTGTTAAGGTGTGAAAACAATTATTATTTTCTTTTTATAGCATTTGATCTTTATTTAAAATGTAATATATGGAGTAACATGGAGAAATAATATACTTTTCTAAAACAAAAACAAATACATTTTCTTTGTAGAAAGAAAATTAAGATGCTTTTCCTTTATACCCTAGTTTCCTTATCATAAGGAAACTATGTTTCTGCTAAGCACAACTACATTCATCTATAAACACTTGAGCTCACAAAGAGGTGGAGGGGGCAGAAAATGATTCAGGAGCCCCTAGCCCCTCTTCATGTATTCTTAGGTAATGAGAAACAGAAGTCATGTCTGTGGTCCAAAGGAAGACATCAAGCTCACTTATGCCCCTGACCATCACAAGCCTCTCTAAATCATCCTTCATAGTTTTATCTTTGCTTAAAGATTTATTTATTTTTACATGTATGAGGTTTTGTCTGCATGTATGTCTGTACAGTATATGTGCATACCTAGTAGCCTCTGAGGCCAGAAAAGGGTAACCTGGATCTCCTGGAGCTAGAGTTACAGAGGGTTGAAAATTGAACCTGGGTCTTCTGGAAAAGTCCTTAGTGGTGTGAGCCATCCATCCTATCCTGCTTCAGGGGTTGTAAAGTCTCACTATTTCCACTGGGGTCAAGGCTTTTGCCCTGGACTCATTGAAACAATTTTTAAAAATAAGAACCCATTATTACTGTAAAAGTAGAATTTTCTTCTCTTTCTTTGGTAGCTTATGCTCCTGTTTCTGGTCCCAACTCTTCATTCCTCCAAAGCCCATAAAGTTCCTCAGTACTTCCTTTCCCTTTCTCTGTAAGAAATGACTCAAAGCAAAGAGTAGTAGACTAGAGTGCTTGTCTAGCATGCAGGAGGTCTAATGTTCAATATCTAGTTCAAAAACAAACAAAGGAACTAGAGAATGACACCTTACATAACCAATAATGGGGTAATTTGATATTTTGGTTATATTAATGAGGATATCAAGAAGACTACATGAAAAGTTTCCATGACAATAATGAGTAAGATACATTTTAAGAGAAAATTTAGGCTGTCAAGTCACATGCATAATATGACTTAATAAACAAAAAAAGTAAAGCTGAGTGGTAAGATTATGGGTGGTATTTGTTTTCTTCCAAAATATCCATATATAATCTCAAAAATAACAAAAACTATAAAACTGAAAATATCTGCAATTAGCATATATTACTTTTAATACGAAGAAACAGCAGATCTCATAGAGAATAGAACAAGAGTTCATAGCCTTGAGGAAAAAAAATGATAAAAATAAAAAAGGACAGACCTCTTGAAGAAGTATGCATTTTAACTAGTCAGAGCCTGTTGCTCTGGTCAAAATTAGTCATCAGGAAAGACAAATGGGAGAAGAGGTCTTTGAAAGGCACATGCTAGATATCTAAGATACCCCAAAGAGGCTGTGAGAGGCTCATTAGCCACAAGTGAGAAGCCTCTTGAAGGGCCTGTGAGTGGCACATGATAGGTCCATGAGAGGCATTTGATTGGCGGGAGAGGCTCCAGCGAAGTCTGTGATTCCCAACACAGGCTTTCTCTCTAATTCATACCAGGAACCCAAGGCTCAGGCAAACATCTTGAGTCATGCTTTCACTCTCATGAATCTGGGCCAAGCCTCAGTGAAACAAAAGCACATAGAAATTATAAGAGTTCAACACTGTAAAGTTGGTTTAAGCTTGCAGCAAATTAATGTAAAAGAGGACTCAAGGAACTCTGGCAAGCCCAGACATGAGCATGGCTCTAGTAGACCTTGGCCTTCTCCCCCATTCCCTCTGCTTTTCCAAATATCCATTAGATTATATTCCTAAAGCTAGCCATCATGGTCTATTCCTTCATTTGGCCACTTCCTCCCCTGAGGCTGACAACCATGGTTCAGATAACAAAGTTTGGAAGCTTAGCAATCAAAAGCTCCTTTTGGCTCACCTAATTAACATGCCCAACTAAAATTAAACATCTCATCCTGACACCAGGTTTCCCCTTTCACCTTTAGAAACAGTCATTCTTTTTTACATGCCACAGCTGTCTTCCCTCTATCCAGAGGCAGCCCTTTGTCCCACTCTGTGACAAATACCCCTCCCCCATCTCACTTGTTCCCTTCCTCTTCTCTCTCATCCTCTATCTCCTGTCTTTGTCTTTTATTCCCTACCCTTTGTCCCTCTGGGACAAATAAGTCACTTATATTCTGAGAACTTGGTCTTTGGAGGTCCTAAAATGATAGAGATTTTTTTCAAAGACTCGAAAGCCATTAAAGTGACAATCTGCATATTTGTTATATGTTATATTTATTTATATCGAATGTTATATAACATTCTATATTAGGTAACATTCTAATATTTACATAATCATTAAATTAATCTGTATGAGACAACGGTGTCCATGGTTTTTTACTTTTTTATGCAGAAATATATTCTGATTACTAAAATGCTTAAAACATACAAAAGTAATCATCTGTTGATTTTTAATACAACAGGAGCTGTCACAGCAAAAAAACAAAGCAAAAGAATAACAACAACACTAACAACAAAACCCAGTTTTGTCTTTTGTTAATTCTTCCTCTAATTTTCATTTGATAACTGCACCTCTAGTGGGACTGGGACCTTGAGCCAAGTGGCTTAAGTTCTCTCCTCAAGGCAGGAAAGGTAAGCGGACTGGGTCCCAAAGGAAGGCATAGCTCTATTATTTATTAGTTAAAATATCACCATTTTAAAACCACATTGTAAGTGGCATTGTAAGCAGTCTTTTTCATGTTTTACATGATTTAGTCCTCTTATAATTGGATGTTTTTGCTCTAGATAGTGAGAAATCATTTTCTACTTCAAATAATAATGATGTCAAATTTCAAAAGATTCCATGATTTCATCTGGCTTTCAGGTAAAAAGAGATCATCAAAAATAAATTTAAAAAAATAAATCTTAAGACTATGCCAGACATTCATTTGCATGTCATAAATGAAAACACAAATTTGATAAATAATCAAATTATATTCCCCGGGGAATAATGAGATACTGATACTAAAATGATTAAATGCATTTCAATACTCAGTAATTTCAGCTCTCAGCTACTCTTCAACATGTGAAAATTTAAAATATATGAAAATACGATACAAATTATAAGTAGTATAAAACTAAGTCCTGGTGTTACATTGATGTTTACTTCATAATAAAATACTTAAATTTTGCCATCCTTATTATGGAAATTTACTTCCTGTTCTGCATTCATAAATCCTCTAGCTTTCAGGATAGCTGAGACTTCCTTTTATTATACAGGCTTATAATTTATGATTTTCAATTAACTACTTAGATTTTATAATTTTCTTCTACCCACAGAAGTAACTGTGTATTTTATCTGCAAGAAAATTTAGTTGTCTTACTTGTATTTCACTATGAATGTAGAACAGAAAGTAAAATGTTTAGATTTACATACATGTGGAATATTTATGCAAGCCCATGATTTAAAACTGCAAAATGTATATTCTTTCAGATTTTTTTTCTTGACTGTTATTAATAATGAACTAAAGACTAGGTTTTGTTGAAACTTTTGTGAAAGGACATATCTTAGACATGTGTGCCAGTGACTTATCTGATAGGGATCCAAAGGAAGTATCATTAACTTGAAAGGGAAAGGAAGAATTATTCAAAACTGATCCTCTTGCATGAAATACAGTACAAAAATAGTGTTTCTTAAAATGTTCCTTTATCCTTTTAAAACAGTTAAAATTACAGTTTAATGAGTCAAATACGATATTTGATTTCAAAAGTACCTGGATGGTTTAGAACTATGTCCTGTATTATTTTTGGAAGCCCTAAGCCGTATTACGTTCTCAATAAATTTCTATAAGGATAAAGGTAAAACAACATTTCCCTTTGTTAAAATTTTGAAACTACAGGACACCTGGTGTCTCCATTAGAGCTTTTTAGAGGCAGTGCTAGACTACCCCTTTGGAGACTTTTAACAAGGACAGGGCTGGAGGATACACCTGTAAATACTAAAGTTCGGGGCTCCATTGTTATTGTTTTTATCTTCATTTTTTTGTTGTGTGTCCATCACATTTTTCTTAGTCTTTTGTGGTGTTGACGTGCCTTTATTACAAGGAAACAATAAATAGAGGCCATTTGATATCGTAAAATTTTGAAAGAACATAACAAACTTGTTAATGAAAATATTAACAAACAAGCATGAATAAACAAGTATATTTTCCATCTTGTGATGTTATTTCCAATGTAAATGCCCCATTCTCATACATAATTTATCAAATGCTGTGTTTCCATTGGCTATGTTGTAATTTGTCTCAATTTTAAAGTCATTTGAATTTATATTTTGGAGGGTAGGACTCGAGAGATGGCTCATTGGTTAAGAACATTTGATGTTCCTACAGGGGACTCTAGGTTCACTTTCCAGAACCCACATGTAATACTTCACAGAAAAATAATACTGTTTATAATAACTATAATAAGCAAAGTCTTCAGAATTGTTTTCCTTTTATTTATTTCTCTCTCATATAATACATCCCAACTGCAGTTTCACTACTCTCCAGTCCTCCCAGTTTCCCCAACCTCACCTCTCCCCCCAGATCCACTGTTCCTCTGTCTGGCTTAAGAAAAGAACAGGCCTCCCAGAGATATCAACTGAATACAGTTTAACAAGATAAAATATGACTAAGCACAATGCCTCATACGAAGGCTGGAAAAGGCAACCCAGCAAAAAGAAAGACTCCTAAGAGTAACCAAGAGTTCAGAGACACCCCACACATACTGTTAGGAGTCCAACAAAAACCCTAACCTAAACAGCCAAAACATATATGCAAAGGACAGAGCATACAGCTATGCAGTCTCTGTAATTGCTCCTTCTGTCTCTCTGAGCCCCTATGACCCCTGCCACTTTGAATCTGTGGGCCATTCTTTCCTGGTGTCCTTGACCCCTCTGACTCCTATAATTCTTCCTTCCCCCTCTTCCTAGGATTTCCCATATGTCTGCATAATGTTTGGCTGTTGGTCTCTGCTTCTACTCCCATCACCTCCAGAGGCCTCTCAGATGATGACTGGACTAGACACCAACCAATATATGAGTATACAAGAATACTATTAGGAATCATTTCATTGACTTTGTCAGTTATGTGGATTCTAACCTAGGTCTCAGAGCTATGCAGGCTCTAGTTTCTAGCCATCCAGGCTCTGTCTGGCATGGGCTCTCTCTAGACTTCACCTTCAAGTTAGACCACTAATTGGCTGGTTATTCCACAAGGTCTGAGCCACAATAGCTCCAGATCATTTTGCAGGCATCACAAGTTGTAGGTCAAAGGTTTTGTAGATGGACTGGTGTTCTAGTTCCACTGCTGGAAACTTTGCCTGGTTACAGAAGATGGCCAGTTCAAGCTTTGTATCCTCAAATACTAGGATTCCACTGCACTAGGTTTCTACATTACCTCCAAATAACACCCCCCCATTCCAGCCATCTTCACTGTACTTTCTCCCTTCAGAAATTTTTAAGAATTATAACATGAGGCATATTAGTTGTAGATAAATGTCAATATAAGGTGAGACTATTTGTCTATTTCAGTAGTATATATGATCTTTCCATAATAGAAGATAATAAAAATAAAGAAACTTTATGTAACTGATTAGCTCATTTTTATGAAATTAAATAGTACATTGCAGGATTGGATATTGCTCCTAGACAAGTGAACCATTGTCAGTGCAGTGATTGGTCATTTTTTTTCCTGTGGCTAAAACTACAAATACACTCTTTTTTTTTTTGGTTCTTGAAAATAATAGAGTATTTAAATCAATGCATTCAATTGATTATAAGTATCATTATTATATGCATGTTCTTTGTAAAAAAAAGTGTCTAATTAGTCACAAATATTTGCACACTCTTTACTTATTACAAAACTATTGGGGTTATTTTCTTTTATCTCTCACCTTGATATTGATATCTATCTTCCCCCCATCTCAAAAGTCTAATTGTAACCCATATATTCCTTATATGTCTTACTATTAAGAACACTTTTGTGCTTAAGTTTAAGGAGTCTTAGCCTAAGATATCTAAGAGAAAAAAAAACTGTTCTGGTCCATCCAACATTTTAGAGTCATTCATTCCCTCCTTCTCCTCCTCTCTTCTCCTACAACAAATTACCTTGCAGTACCAGTGAAACTGCAATTTACTTATCAATTGTATTTATTAATAAGTACAAATTGTAAGATTAGGCAGGCAGAGCAGTTGGCGGCCTGGCCCGCCTTAATTGGCGGCCTGACTTATCGTGGGGAAAAAACCCTGGACAAGGGTGGCCTTCACCACCTGCAACCTAAACACTGTTAACTCATTAATAATGATAAATTGCTATATTAGACCAGTAGAATTTCCGGCAGCTTGGTGGGAGATTTGCCTGCATTCGTCTGGAAGCAAGTGGCCCTGGACTGTTTGGACTGGCGGCCTATAAGCCACCACGATCCTTTCCCCAATATTTAAATACACCAAGACCTTTTATTATTTCAATGCTTAGCCCTTAGCTGGGTAGACTCCCAATTAGTTAATCTTAATTAATCTAGACCACCTAATCCCAAACTGCCATGTGGCCTGTTCTTACCTTCCACAGTTCTCAAACATGTCTATCTGCTTCCATGTCTCCTGGTGGAAAAAGAGATTCCTCTGTGTAAAATGCAGGGCTCCTGTTTCCATCTCAGGAACTCCAACCTTCCTATACTCTTTCTGCCCAGCTAATTGGCCATCAATAACTTTTATAAACCAATCAAGAGAATGCCTCAGAAGGGGCGGTAACCAGATCTCAGCATTGAAATCACCCTATCAAAAGCAATGTATTAGACCTTCCCCAACATACCAGCAGTACTTAAAAAATGGGAGTGAGGTGTGTCAATAAAACTTCTAAAGACAAGGAGTATTCCTTAGTTCTTTAGACCAGAGTTTCCCAGATATATTATCTCTGTGCAAACAATAATACTGGACTGTACAGAGAAGTGAGATTTTATTGAAAGGATTCTGTAAAAGTTTTGGGGGTTATGTTTTTCTTTGGCTGTTTTGAAGCTGAAGAGCTGCTTGATCCTCAAGTGGATCCCCAAACAAGTGGTGTGGGGTCTATGTCTTATTTGGATGCTGTTGCCTTTCTCTGGATCCCATTTTCTTAGCAGAGCCTGCCTTGTCTTGCCTCGGTTGAAGAAGAGGCACTTAATCCTGATGTGACTTGATGTGCCAGAGTGGGTTGGTACTGGACTTGGGGGTTATGGGGGAAGTAAGTGGGAGAGTGAAACTGGGATGAGAGGAGGAAGGGGTGGTTACTGGGATGTAACATAAACAAACAAATTAATAAATGGAAAAAAACTCTTCTTACTAATAGTTCAAATATCCAACCAATTCATTATGATTCTTATTGAACAAATGTCTTTCATAGACTGCCTGGGATTAAACAGAGCATGAAGATAGTAAAGATATTATTATGGTGTCATAGCAATTGGCATAAAGTGCACAATCTGATGAAACAGCTCTAGCAAATACTCCTCGAGTCTTTGTGGTGTATGTGGGTGTGAGTGAGGAGGTTGCACTTACTATTGTGCAATTGCCTAGGCATCACCACATATTCCATCTAGATTTAATGATGAATAGCAATAGAATGTTCCTTACTTCACTAATAGCTGAAAAACATAATCAGCCTTTAATATAAAATTCATATAACAATTTATTGCTCTTGATATCTTTTCTACATACTATAAAGGCCATATCAAAAGGGGTGTAGTCCCCGGTAGGAGAGGAGGTAAAAAAGCACTGTGATGAGTGGGTGGCAGGACTCTTACCAGAATATATTTTATAGAAAACTTCGTGTTTTCAATAAAAGAAAACATAAAGTTATACATCAGCCCACCAGAAGAGAATGACATCTTTGTGTCATTTCAGAACTTGCCTAAGGCTTTCCCTCTTCAGCTACAAAGTCCTTAAGCACTTATTCTCTACTAAAAACATTAAATTGACTGATGCCTACAGCAGCTGGAGAGGCTTTTATTTTTGTGTATCATTAATTGTCGATGGGACCCAAGATATTGTGCAACTGATTATAAGGGTTTACATAGTACCATTTATGGGTGTGAATATTGTGAAGCAAGGATATTTGAGGCTATTACAGAGTAGCTACTGACTATACATATAATCAAAATACTCTTTTTTCTAAGACATTACTTAATATGAATTCCATTTTTTTTTTTTTTTTGGTTTTTCGAGACAGGGTTTCTCTGTGTAGCCCTGGCTGTCCTGGACTCAATTTGTAGACCAGGCTGGCCTTGAACTCGCAAAGGTCCGCCTGCCTCTGCCTCCCAAGTGCTGGGATTAAAGGCGTGCGCCACCACCGCCCGGCTATGAATTCCAAATTTTAACTTTTGTTAGAAATTTATGAATTGATGAGTCTACTATGATACATGAGTTTAAATAAGTTAATTATATTTATAAATAATTATAATCAAGTAAAAGAGAGGAAACTTTAGTGCAAGAATGTATTCTGTATGGTACATAAGGGATAGCACATAACAGCATAAATTTTCTAAAGCCAATAGAATGTTATAACATAATCAGTAAATTTTAACAGTAATAGGTTAATATTTTTAAAAATTTATTTAAGAGATATGAGAATCCTGGTGTATAGTGAATAATGATGAAGAAATTTACTGTTTTTCTAGAGAAGAAAGTAACTTTACTGAAGTGTGGGTGTGCAATGGTTGGCTTCAATTGTCAACTTAACACAACTTGTAATCATTTGAGAAGAAAGTCTCAATGAGAGATCATTTACACTGGCTCAGCCTGAGGGCACGTCTATGGGAGATTTTCTTAACTAACTTAGTTAATGTGAGAGGAACAAGGCTACTGTGTGTAGCATTATTCTAAAGGCAGGAGTTTAGTTCCTGAACTTCATGAGAATGGAGAAATTGATCTAAGCACAAGGAAGCAAGTGAGCATACAAACATGTATTTATCTCTGCTGTTGACTAAGAGAGTAGTGTGACAAGCTGTGCTCAAGCTCCAGCCACTGTGACTACCTTAATACAGTGGAGTGTAACCTATAATTGTGAGCTAAAATAAACACCCTTTTTTCCCATATCTTTTTTTGTGCCAGAATATTATATCATAACAACAGAAATGAAGCTAGGAGAATGAAGGAGATGGCATAAATAAATTTGAAGATGACATAAGTCCAAAGGAAATAAAAGTTCCTTGTTTAATTTGGTCACGACGTGTCCCATATTGTTAATAATAATAATCCTTAATAATTCTATGCTAATAATTCTGGGACATTTATAACGTCTATAGAAGTATAAAATATCTTGAATAGTGAAAGCAATATGTAAGAGAAAGAGCAAAGTTTGAAATGTCAAATGCCTTATTTCAAATAATACTTTAAAGACTTAGTGACTAATACATCATGGTACTGATCCAAAATGGACATGTAGGCTAATTAAGTAAAATAAAAGGCCTGTAAAAAAAATCCATGGCAAACCCACTAAAATAGACAGATATATGAAAAGAATATATGGGGAAAAACATAGCGTATTCTACAAATATCATCTGTATATTGAATAACTAAATACAGAAAAGTAAATACCTCTCCCTTTGTCTCAAATCAGTTCAGAGTGGATCAAAGGTCATAATATCAAATATAACTCTTTGAAATCATTAGAAGAAAACACTTTAAGATACAAGCATACAAAATAATTTTCTTTAGGCTTCATCCCAGCAATGCAGGGATGGTTCAACATATGAAAATCCATCACCATAATTCACCACATAAACAGGCTGAATAAAAAAACCACATTATCATCTCGTTAGCTGCTGAAAAAGCATTTGACAAAATCCAGCACCCCTTCATGCTAAAAGTCCTGGAGACAATGGGCATTCAAGGACCATACCTTGAAACAATAAAGGCAATATACAGCAAGCCAGTAACCAGCATAAATTAAATGGAGAGAAACTTAAAGTATTTCCTCTAAACTCAGGGACAACACAATGATGCCCACTTTCACCATATCTCTTCAACATAGTACTTGAAGTTCTTGCTAGAGCAATAAGACAACTAAAGGAGATCAAGGGGATACAAATTGGAAAGGAAAAAGTCAAAGTATCCCTATTTGCAGACGATATGATAGTATACATAAGCGACCCAAAACATTCTACCAGAGAACTCTTAAAGCTGATAAACACCTTCAGTCAGGTAGCTGGATACAAAATTAATTCAAAAAATCAGAAGCCCTTCTTCATACAACAAATAAATGGGCTGAGAAAGAAATTAGGGAAACAACACCTTTCACAATAGCCACAAACAATATAAAATACCTGGGGGTAACTCTAACCAAGCAAGTGAAAGACCTGTATGACAAGAAATTCAAGTCCTTGAAAAATGAAATTAAAGAGGACATCAGAGGATGGAAAGACTTCCAATGCTCATGGATAGATAGGATCAAAAAAACAAAAATGACAATCCTTCCAAAAGCAATATACAAATTCAATGCAATTCCTATCAAAATACCACCACAATTTGTTCCAGACCTGGAAAAAGCAATTCTGAACTTCATATGGAATAACAAAAAACCCAGAATAGCTAAATCAATCTGTACAATAAAAAAAAAAAAAAAAAAACATCAGCAAGGATCAGGAAAGTATATTAAAACTGCTCATACCAGTCATTAAGAAAACAAAAGACAGCAAATGTTGGTACAGATGTTGGAAAGGGCAGGGCATATATGCTGCTGGTGGTAGTGTGTTTACTACTATCATTTGCGGTGACTGATGAATCAGTACAAAGTATCTTCAGAAACTAAAACTCAGCTCTCCATCACATTCCCTAGCTGTACCACTTCTTGATATTACTCAAAGGAACAAAACCATAGCAAAGAGATACTTCCACCTCTAGTCTTATCTCTGAACTGTGCACAATAATTAAGAAAAGAACCATGCAAGATGCCAAACCGCAGATATAGGAAAAAAGAAAGCATGCTACATATGCTCAATGGAGTAGAGTTCAGCCATAAAATGTAAAATGACGATATTTACAGCAAAAATGGATAAAGTTGAAAAGTACTAGATTAAATGAAATATCCCAGTCATAAAGACAAATATTGCATTTGCTGCATTTATCTCTCATATTTAGAGCCTAGATATCTCTCTGTGAGTGTATGTATGCATGTGTATGTTATCATGAAATTAAAAGAAAAATGACCATGAAAGTAAACAGTATCTTAAAGGAAAAGTAGGAGAGAAAAAAGATAGCGGAACATTTACAACCTGAAACAAGAGTGATGCAAGAGGAAACTGCAGGTCAGGGAAGAACTGGGGTGTTTTAGAACAAGGATGTATGATAATGATATAATGAAACCATGATTTTATATATTAGATAAAAATAAGAAAAGGGTGACTTATTTGATTCTACTTTGACAGAATTAAGTAACTAATAGGACATTTAAAATTAATTTTCCATGTTGTTGTTCATGGTAATGCTTACTATAAATGGTATGTCATTTTTTAGTTTTGGATGCTGCAGGCCCTGCACTTCCTATATAATCAGACATATTTATCCCTCTCAGGTCTCTGAGGTGGTTGAAGAATAGATAGCTAGAGTCTCATAGTTAAATTTTGAGTTGTTTAGGAATCAAAAGGGTGTTCTGGATCTAAGAAGATATTTTTAAAATTATGAGGCAAGTTAGTATGAAAGCTGAGTTAGATATAGAACTTTAAACTCATGGAGATGGTTAGATAGTAGAATGTTAAAGTCAGGTGCCAAATACATATGGACTGGACATTGAGAATGTATGTTAAGCCATATAACTATTATAATCGTGGCCTATTTATTTCTGTTGCTTTGTATTGTATTTATAGTTATAAGAAAAAGAACCATGTTTTGGACTGAAAGGGAGAGCTGTGGGGGGAAAAATAAATACCTTAAACTAAAAAAAAAAAAAAAAAAAGAAGGGAAGAGGATGGTGGGGTTGAGGGGGAGGATGGTGGAAGGGTGGGACTGGAGGGGGAGTAGGGAGGGGATTGTGATTGAGATGTAACTTGAAGAAATAAAAAATAAATTATTTAAAAAAATAATATTTACTATAGCTACAATGCCAAATAATTAACATTTGCCAAACAAATAAAAAAGTAGCTTGTTACTTTTACTTGCCATATGTGTAACTTTTGTTCAGTGCAGTCACATATGCTGAATTCCCTATTTTTCTGCACATTATCAGAAAGTTTTGTGAGATTAAAATTATTAAAATAGCAAACTTTAAGAAATTAAACTCAGTACAATGTTATTGTCAGCACTGCCTAGAACACTCTGTGCACACTGTCAGCATTACCATGCCATTCAAGGAAGTAACCTTTATGTAGACATTTCGTGTCCTAATAACATGGAATTAATCAATCACCAGGCTACTGTAAGGAGTCTGCAAAATGTTGTGCACTATTACTTTAATTCTTTTCCTCAGTTTAAAGGAACAGAACTTGCTACTAAATATAATTAAAATAGGTATATTTATTTGAATATATCTGTACATAAAGGAGCTGAAATACTAATATATAATATACAAATATACAAAAGATAAAAAGGCACTAGATTGTGTTTTAATTTATAAATAACTGTCAGGATTTTTCATTTTTAAATAAAATGATGATGTATACGAAAAGAAAATATCGTATCTTACTCTCTCAGTTAAATTTAGCTTTCTCAGAATTTTAATAAAACATTTTTGAAAAAACAGCAAAATTTAGAAGAAACACTGACAGTGTTTAGAATCATTTTTAATCTTCACAAGTTTTGTTGTGACTTACTTAAGTAGCTAAATCAATTTTAAAGGAACACACAAATGAGAGCAAAATATAGGATATAAAAACAAAATACTTTGTATTTCACAAATATATTTTACAAAGCAGCAAATATAATTACTGTTAAAATATGAAGATGTCCGGAAGTGGTGTCACATGTCTTTAATCCCAGCACTCAGGAAGCAGAGGAAGGTTGATCTCTGTGAGTTTGCAGCCAGCCTGGTCTACAAAGCGAGTCCAGGAGAGCCAGGATCTGTTACACAGAGAAACCCTGTCTCAAAAAAAAAAAAAATATGAAGATGAATATATTCGTCTAAAATATACTGTTTTATTGATTTAAACAAATACCCTTTAAAAAGGCTAAATTGTCAACTGACTAGTGCACACATTCATATGTACATCTACATTTATCAAGATAAACAAAAAAGACATATTTTCATCTGAAAAGAAGTTGTCGAGCATGATCTCATGCCATAACCCATTCCTTGCTCTGCCCAAAGCAGCCACCAATTCTTTAATTTATTCATTATAGATTAATTTTACCTATATTATATTGAATATGCATGGAGTATTACAGTCTTCTTTTCTTTCTGACTTATTTGTTTATTTCAGTATTTATTTAATTTTTAATTTTATAAAATATTTTAGATTCTTATCATAAAATAGTATGTATCATGCATATTTCCCCCATATTCCCTTTAGTTTTCTTGGCCACATCTTCCTCTATGAGACCCCTTTGTACATCAAGAGTTTTAGTTCGAGTTTCATATCATATTAAATATATATATATAAAATATATATATAACAACCAAAAACAAGAGGAAGTCTATGGTATTTGTGTTACTTAGACTAGTTTTATTAACTTCATTTGGTTATCTCCACCTGTAACAATTTTCTTGCAAATGACATAACTTTGTTTTTTTATGGCAAAGAAAACCCCCAAGTATATATATATATATATATATATATACTATATATAGAAACCCCCAAGTGTGTATATATATATATATAAAACATATTTTTGTTTTCTATTTCTCTAACGATGGATACCAAGCAGATTTAAATATTAAGATCTAGAGGAATTTTCATACAGTAACATGGCTGCTCTAGCAAGAGATCACATCCAAAGACCTACTAAGTCTATGTGATCAGGCTGGAATACAGACATGATCTGGCTGTAATAGAGGCATACTCTTAGTACACACCTTTAATCTCAAGCAATGAAGGGGCAAGGTTAGTTTATAGAAGGAACCAGCCATGTTTAAAAATGAAAATTAATGGAGGGGCAGACAAAGTGATGAATCAGAGAAAAATTTCGCAGAGTACATAAGAGATAGGATACACCCAACTTTCAGGAAACAGAATAGGAAAGAGATGCTACTTAAGAGTAGCATAGAGAGAGGAGGAGTTTGTTTTGTTTTTTTAACCAAGAGTTTTGTTTTGTTTTTTTAACCAGGACAGTTTTGTAGAGACAGTTTGCAGAGAGAACAGCTCGACACAGGTGAAGACAGAACAAGTCAGAGAATGAGAAGGAGCCAGCATATTAGTTAGGTTACAGATATGAGACTTCCCTACAGAAATGTTGCCAGAATTAATCAAGACCAGGCAGAGCAGTCAGTCAGAAGGCAGTTTAAATCAGTCAGCTTGGACAGAGGCTTAGGCTAAAACTACTGAGTTAAATCAGCCAGCAAACATTCAGAAAGAGCTAGAAAGGATAAGGAACAGCCATCATATAATCCCCTCTTCTGAGAAAGTAAAACAACATTTCTACTTAGATTTTTATGAATAGTCTGTAGTAAATGTTGATGCATAAGTACCTCTGTGACATGTGGATGTGGACTCCCTTAGATAAATATTCTCATGACTGATATTGGTCACTCGTTAACTAAAATCAAGTTTTTTGAGGACTCCCTTCCATTGACTTGATTTATGTTGTGCTCCACTGACTTTATCAAAGGCCATCTGTGTGACCATAGAATGGCTAAGATCAAAAACTCAAATGACAGCACATGCTGGCAAGGTTGTGGAGAAAGAGGAACATTCCTCCATTGCTAGTTGAAGTCCAAGATTGTACAACCACTTTAGAAATCATTCTGGTGATATCTTAGAAAACTTGGAATAGCTCTACCTCAAGACCTAGCCATACCACTTCTGGGTATACATCCCAACTAAATGACTCCTCACCACCAAACCACAAGGACGTTTCCTCATCTGTATTCATAGCAGTCTTATTTATAATAGCTAGAAACTGGAAACAATCCACATGTCCCTCAACCAAGGAATGGATGAAAAAAAAAAAAAAAACAACTGTGGTACATCTAGACAATGGAATACTACTCAGCCATCAGAAAAAAAAAATCCTGCAATTTGAAGCCAAATGGATGGAACTAGAGAAGCTCATCCTAAGAGAGCTAACCCAGACTCGGAAAGATGCACATGGCATCTATTCACTTATAATTGGATATTAGCCATATAGTACAGGATAACTATATTATAACCAATGCACCAAAGGGAAAATGAACATAGACTTTTTTCCTGTCAATGAGACACTTTGCCCTAGTGGTGCTGCCTTGTAGGCCCCCAGTGTTTGAGGAGGCTCTTGGCCCTCACAACTGAAATGGGGCAGGGGGACTGATATGTAGGGACACTCTACTCCAGAAGAGTGGGATGGAAGGGATGGGCATAGAGGGTGGGAGGGCGGGACTGGGAGGGGTAGAAAGAGGGTACTGTGATGGAAATTTAACCTGAAGTAATAAATAAACATTTAAAAAAAAAAAGAATTGGAGTTGTGTCTGGCCAGATAACAGGTAGGTAGACAGCTAAACGCAATAGCTCCCAGAGTCAATATTAGGTAATAGTTAGGGGTAGAGATCCATGTGCACTTGCCCCATCCATGCTTAACTCTCAAAAGCAAATTCTTGTATAGGCAACTACAACTGGTATGAATTTGTGGTTCTAATTCTTGGTTCTTGAACATAAGGTACACATTGCAATCCTTTTCCCTATCTTCTAGTTCCTACATTTTTTTTTCTGTTCCTTAAAACATGTTTTCTGAGCTTCAGAGATGATGGTATGTCTTATCTTGGGCTGAGAAGTCAACTTGTCCTTTTTATTAGTACCTTGAACCAGAATGCATCTTTGCTTTTCTTGTTATCTCTGGAACGGGGCTTCTCCAATTAAACCTCAGTTTTGTTTGTTAAATGTGTAAATATAAGTGTTTATTATGTACTTTTCCCTACATAAATTTAACTAAACAGCAATGTTAAATTCCTATCCAGAGCCTGTGACATCCAAAGCCATGGAATTTTGAGTTGAAATAAAGTGCAAGGGATGGATTCCCTCACAGAGAGTAATTTAAAATTTAGTAAGAAAATGGTTAGTTACCACCATAAAAATCTTGCTGCTATTCTACAAATATATGCTTCTCTTGGGTATTAAGCTGGAATTGTAGTCAATATAACCCATAGCTGAATTATACTATTTGCTAATGCCTTTTCTCTCCCAGCAGCCTGTATTACCACCTTCCAACATTATGACAAACAGCTAGCAGGGAAAAGCATTCCAGCATCTATTCATTTTGAGGTTTTTACACTTTGTATGAAAGATGTATGGTATCTTCAGAAAGAGAGAATTATCATAAAGTTTTGATGGGTAACCAAGAAGGTGGTAGAAGCTTATATTATTTAGGAAGCTTCTAGGGCTTTCCTGGCCACAAGCTAATGAGATAGTATTCTATATTTATACTGGAATTAAAAAAAAAAAAACTCATGACTTGTAGCAACAATATTTTAGAGTTTTATAGGATGTCTTCATATTATTATTGTTAATTATATATGTTAATGAGTTACAAGATATCAAGCTTCTCTATACCTTTTTGATATATCTCTCTATTTGGCTGGTCCTCTCTCACATTCCTTGATTTTACTCCTCCTTCTACCATTAGATGTTTAAGCATTTCCACCACTATTTTTCCCCTCTCAATTCCCCTTACCGTGTTACCCATTAATTTGTTTTCTGTTGCTATCTGTAGAGAGCTGCGACGTGCCGCGCCTTAAAAATGG
>CAJQZJ010032137.1:546124-577972 GCA_907164525.1 Lophiomys imhausi
GCTGGTCTCCGCCTTCCACCAGCCCGACGGTGAGCGCTCTCAGTGGTAAACAAGTCCATATTTGGCTAAGACCGCTGATCTGGCTTGCTTCCGCATACGTGGGCCTCTAAGATAGCACTACGTGGCTTTACTTGATTGGCTGTTCATTTAGTATTTAGCCTGTGGGTTGGGTCTGCCCGGCCCTTTTCGGAAGACTGTTTTAAAGGGACCTGAATAAACTGCAGGAGAAGAGCTTTTGTGAGTTGCGTCATTTCTTGCCGGTCGAGAGGGACGTTACAGCTATCATAAAATACTAACCAAAATAACCTAAAGGGGAAACACTTTAGTTTAGTTTATGCATTTTACTCAGTCTTCAAGAGGAACGGGGCAAGAAAATTGTAAAAACCATTAGGCAGGAACTAAAGAAGAAACTACGGAGTGGTGCTGATTACTGTATTGCTTTCCATGTCTTGCTCAGTTTTCTCTTTTTATACAATACAGGATCACCCGCCCAGGAGTAATACCACCTACAACGGTGTGTGGGCCCTCAAATTTCAATCATTATTCAGGAAAGTGACCTACACACATACCCACAGGCCAATATGATGCAAGCAATTCCCTAACACTAGGACCCACTTATCTGTTAACTCTAATTTGTGGTAAGTTGCCAAGCTTCGGTATCCTATTGCTCTTCTCTCCTAAGTCATGCTCCTGATGTTCTCTTTTTGTTTCCCTTGCTTCTTCATGAAATCCAAGTTGGACACACAAACTGCTAGAGAATCCATTTGTGAAGGCAAACATGCAGTATTTGTTCTGATTTTGGATTACATCCCATGATATAATTTTTTCCAACTCCATCCATTTATCTGCAAATTTTGTAATTTCATCTTTCTTTAAAGCCAAGTAAAATACTATTGTGTATACATAAAAAAGATGTCATTATCCACATGTTTCCCCCTTAGCTGTTCTCAGGGGCACAATGCCCTTGCTCTTAGGGTGTTTTCTTATGTTTACTCCCACGTACAAGGTCATACGGCCAATCTGATCCAGGGCAAAAGATTTTGGGGGCACTTTGAATTACCATGCTTAAATCTGAAGAGAAATGACCAAATATTGTCTATAGTCCCTCCATCTTAGTGAGCTGGAACAGCATATGAAAATTACCCCATATAATATTCAGAGCAAATGAATTTACTCCTTTGTAAAATTGAATCTGATAGTAAATGATTACTTTTCTAAAAGACCAAGAAAAGGAAGAAGGAACATGAATCTAACTGTGTAAATTGACAGGAGATTTCTATTCATTCCAGTGATGACCTCAGTAGACTCAAAAATACTGGTTTGCCTGATAACATCCATGTTTTTCAAGATGAGTCTAATTAAATCTTGGGACATACATTAGGAAAGGAAATTGAAAAATGCATAACACACTTTCAATGTTCTATTAGAGACAAAACATTTGATTTTTGAAGGGTCACACTCTGATATCTTTAAACTTTTTAGTGTCATGAGTGAGTGCAACCCAGTACCCATGATAAAGAAGGTTGAGACCATAGAAGTACTGATTTTACCGATGCCTAAGCTAAAATCCTTTTGGACCATATTTGAGATGGCCAATTGCTTATAAGCCTGTACCTACAATCAGTTAGCATGTACCTCAAATGGAGACTTAGCAAGTCTAAAACCTTAGCAAGAATCTTCCCTTTTATGAAGAGATTGATTATAAGATAATGCCCTGGTTGAAATTTCCTGCTACAAGCCACATTTCTTATATACTCCAATCTAACTACCGGCCAGGTGCAATAAAACTTGATGAATTCATTCTGGTTTTGCTTGGTTTAACTTATTTTGGCTGTTTGGGTCTCATTGTGCAAAACACATTACATGAAAAAGTGAAAGATAATGATAAATAGAGAAATTATATTAAATGTTAGTGACTTCCCACAAATAGAACTGCAGAGTTGTATAAAAACATCATGTGAAATTAAATTACCATGTTGTATAGTATGCTTGAAAATATTTAACCAAAATAGGAATGATATTGAAGGTTTTTCTATTCTCATTGATTTGGTGCTTTCTCGACTGCTATTTTATCAGCTCTCTATTTCAGATACATACTGAAAATTGAAATAAATATAAAACAATTAGAATATTTTTCCTAAAAGTAAGGCAATGATAAAGATATCAATCATGAAAAAATATATGTTTACTACAACCAATAAGATAACATGAGTTTAAAATAAAGAAAAACTTGCACAGACTTACACTGTCTATTCATGAGAACAAATGATAAGTTATTTTGGAGACCTATTTAAAGATATTCCTTACTTGATTTTGTGCTATGCATATACATAGGAAAGCTACCCATTCATGAAATTTTAAATATGTAGTAAAATAGCATAGTGTTCGGCGTAGTAACTTGCACACAGAACTGTCATAATGACAGTGCTAATTGCAAAACTCGTAAGTATTGATTTAGAGAACAAATTTTCCTGCAAGTGAAGTACCATATAGAAAAAAGAACTCTCAGTGAAAATTCTCATTTCTGCATTCATTATATCCTGAGATAGTTGAAATTTTTCAGGTCTTATATTCCTATTTTCACTTCAACTATGTTCTTTTTCCCCATCCATGGCCACATTAACAGACACAGCTTCATACTCTTTAGGCAAGTAAGGATGTTGAAAATATTGTTGCTTAGCAACTGGATGCTGCATATCAGAACTCCATTTTTCTGATGAAAGTGACAGAAGAAAGATAGTGACATCAGTAGCTTTTGGATTTTTTTTTGGTTACCTTAACAGATTCAGTAAAGGAGAAAATCATAGGGACAGTGAAAAGAGAACCCAAAAGACTGAAATAGAAGAAGGTGAGATGCGAGGTAAAGAGCTGATATGTGAATATAAGGGATTATAGAAACACTTATAAAATATTAGAAACTATTCCAAGTACTGAGTAAGAACCATGTGTTTAGAGGATGTGTGTTTGTCAGTGTTCTACTGTACTAATGGTGAAAACCAAAATGTAAAATACTCTTGATTTTTAAATGGAGAGGATTGGAGATTTGAACCTTCACTAAAGTTTCCAGATCCCATCTGTTATGGATAACATTACTGTTCCAGGTGTGGGTTTTATCTGAGAATTAGAAAACATGTGTGAAGTGATTATTTTTGGCCTTTGAGATTGACCAGTTGGTTCCAAGTGAGACACAGAAGGAATACTAAAATGATAACAAGGATATATGGCATTGAAATTCTCCACAGGATCAAAAATCTCTACTCTCATTCAGCTTAATGAAGGGAGACCATCTCAGTAACAATGGCTTAAAAAGAAAGAAAAGAAAAACCTTTGAGTGATTTTGGAAGAAATTGCACATTCACTAAGCTGAAGAAAATGCAGAGGGATGGTGACGATAGAGTGCTCTTCTTTATTTCAACATAAATAATTGTAATGTCAAGCCAAAGTTATTTTGTAAATGGCATAAATACTAACAGTAAAGCATTAAGATGAAAATGCAAATTATTTGAAGTATTTGTAATAGGTATTCACTGTTTTAAAAATTATTATTTAACTTGAACTTCAATGTACTCCTTAGGGGGAATACAGCAATGATACTTCATATTTTAAGTCTGAGGCCTAAATTAAACAATATTTGCAACATCTGCCATATAATTTCTTTTGTCTGGAGTTAGTATGCTCACTGTGCACATCATCATGCAAAATAATCTCATGAGCAATGCCAATTTGTGAAAAATAACTATTATGCTGAGCAAGTATTGATGAAGATTTGTCTAAAAATATAACATTGGTTAATAACAATATATATATAATTATAATTATTATTGTGTATGTTAGTGGGCATGATATTTAGGTATTCACTATGGCTCATGTGTAGAGGTCAAAGGGCAACTTCCAACCATAACTTATCTCACCATGAGATCTTGAGATTGAAGTCAGGTCAACAGGATTGCTCATCAAGGACTTATGACTGCAGAGCTATGTCACTGACCTCTAATAATTTTAAAGTTATTCTTCACTGTTGGTGGGACTACAAACTGCTGCACTGGAAATCAGTGTAGAAGTTCCTCAGGAAAGCTATAAATAGATCTACCACATGATCCAGCTATACAATTCTTCTTTATATACTCAAAGGATTCCATATTCCACCGTAGAGATATGTGTTCATCTATATTTATAGTTGCTTTATTCACAATAGACAGAACAGCCTAGACATGTATGAACTGATAAATGGGAAATTAAAATGAGGTATAATTATACAATGCAACATTTTATCAGTTATTAAAAAATAAAATTCACAGGTAAATGCATAGAATTGGAAACAATCATTCTGAGTGTGATAACTCAGATCTGTAAAGACAAATGGCATGTTTTCTCTCATTTCTGGATGTTTTCTTTTTATCTTCTTATGAATGTTGGGTGCCAATTATAAAGGGGCTTTCTTCGGATCTCCAGCTCCCAATGATGACATGGAGACTGTTTTACTTATGAAAGTTTATCCTTAGCATTGGCTTGTTCCCAAGTAGCTCTTATAACTTAAATTAACCCATTTATATTAACCTGTATTTTGTCATGTGGCTTGTTACCTTTCGTCAATCTCTCAGTGAGGGAACTGTCGTTCTGGTGAGTCTACCCATGTCTGACTCTTTTTGAGAGTTCTTATCTCTGCAGGAAGTTCTGATTTCTTTCCTGCTACAGCTATTGGCCATTGAATTCTTTATTAAACCAATCAGAAGGTGTAGGAGGGAGTGTTTTCAAAATATGATGCAGCCATATGAATAACAATACAAAAGTCCAGCTTGTAATGACATCTCTGCCAGTACAGAAATCAGCATTTGAAAAATACAAAGACAAACTTTACACAGTGCACAAAAATATCACCCCAATATTTTCTGCTTGGAGTACATACAAGTCAGGAAGATACATAGAGAGGCTTCCAAAGGAGATGAGATAGACTGCATTGACATAAATGGTTCTACAGGAAAAATAGGACATTATTGTGTATTCAAGTACATAAATTGGGGTATGGGAATGAATTGGGGTATAGGAGGAAATAGGGGAAGCATTAATTGATGCTAAAGATCTTTCAAAAAGCCCTACTGAAACCTACTGCTGTATATAGGAACAATAGTCTTTTAATACATCAAAGCTAGGAAACATCTCAGTGCCTCATGGGGAAAACCCTTGAACTCATTGGCACAGGTAACAACTTCCTAAACAGAACACCAACAGCTCAGGATAAAAGACCAACAGTCAATAAATGGGACCTCATGAAACTGAAAGGCTTCTGTAAGGCAAAAGACACTGTCATTCAAACAAACGGCAACCTACAGATTGCGGAAAAATCTTCACCAACCCCACATCAGACAGAGGGCTAATATCCAAAATTTACAAAGAACTCAAGAAATTAAATGCCAAGAAACCAAATAATCCAATAAAAAATGGGGAACAGAGCTAAACAGAGAATTCACAAAGGAGGAATCCCTAATGGCTGAGAGACACTTGAAGAAATGATCAGCATCCTTAATCATCAGAGAAATGCAACTCAAAAAGATTCTGAGATTCCATCTGACACCTGTCAGGAAGGCTAAGATCAAAAAGTCAAATGAAAGCACATGCTGGCAAGGGTGTGGAGAAAAGGGAACACTCCTCCATTGCTGGTGGGAGTGCAAGCTTGTACAACCACAATGGAAATCAGTCTGGCGGTATCTTAGAAAACTTGGAATAAATAACTCTACCTCAAGACCCAGCCATACCACTTCTTGGTATACATCCAAATGATTTTTCACCAAACCACAAAGACATTTCCTCATCTATGTTCATAGCAGCCTTATTTGTTATAGCTAGAAACTGGAAACAACCCAGATGTCCTTCAACTGAGGAATGGATAAAAAAAAAAAAAAAAAAAAAAAAACTGTGGTACATCTACACAATGGAATACTACCCAGCCATCGGAAACAACGAAGTCATGCAATTTGCAGCCAAATGGATGGAACTAGAGAAGCTCATCCTGAGTGAGCTAACCCAGACGCAGAAGGATGCACATGGCATCTATTCACTTATAATTGGATTTTAGCCATATACTACAGGATAACTATCCTACAGCCAATGCACCAAAGGGAACAGGAACATAGACTTTGTTACCTGTCAGTGAGACACATTGCCCTTGTAGTGCTGCCTTGTAGGACCCCAGTGTATGAGAAGGCTCTTGGTCCTCATATCACTGCTGAACTGGAGAGGGGAACTGGTATGTAGGGTCACTCCACTCCGGAGTAGTGGGATGGAAGGGAAAGGGGGTGGAGGGTGGGAGGACTGTACTGGGAGGGGTTGAAAGAAGGTACTGTGATGGAGATGTAACCTGAAATAATAAATAAACATAAAAAAGAAAATGACAAAGAAAAATGTAAATCAAGAAAGAGACAAAGCTTCTGTCATGAAATACAGTATTCCCCAATATTCCATTCTATAAATATCTAAGTTGTAAAAGTATTTTAAGGATTTTACAATTTGTTGATTTCACCCCTATCTGAAATTACATTTTGCTCACATCTATGATAAGGAGAAAGTTAGAAACTTAAGGAGAAGAAACAGCAGGGCATTGATTTCATTATAATTATCTTTATATGCATTAGTTCTGAGCTTGGATCAGTATTGATCCTTCCTTCCATAGTATTGTATATTCCTATGACTATGCTCCAACCACTCCAGGAAAGGCAGATGAAATTAGAAGGATCTGATGTTAGAAGCATGCATTTGTTTATAATTTTGAGATAACATTAGAAATTGTACAACAGGCCCAACTCTTAAGATGTAGAAGGACATTGACCAAGGGAATAGAAAAATAGATTGACAAAGCTGGAAAAATAATAATAGTAGCTTGTGAAGTATTTACAATTTGTTCCAAATTTTTTCTGCTTACATATTTCATTTTTTTAACATATAGGAAATGTGGCAATTTTCCTTTAATCATTATAACAAAGGGATTTTGGATGCAGACTCTTCAGAACCTTAATATTTTCTGCTAATTATTCCCACCCTTCATGATCATTGCTACTTGGCACATGATAGCATGGGATTTCACCACTGTTAATCCTAAAGTATTATTTGGATTCCAGTAAAATCACAGATCCTTTTATAGATCCTGTGTGCAGAGAAGATCTACTACAAAACTACTCTTTAATGTAGTGTTTCAATTTTTTTTGTCCGACCTGCTTCTGTTCACCATGGAAATAAGTTACTGAGTAAAAATAAAAACCAACCTGACCTACGGAAAACACTTTCTCCAACTATCCAGCATAAAAACAAAATGGCTACTGCTTTACTACTAAAAGAACTCAAATTTTCATAAGGAAAGAATACTCTAATCAACTACACTAACTAGAAGTACATGGGAAAATGAATTTGGGGAACCGTAGTCCAGTTTAGATAAAGTAACACATTATAAAGTCAGTCATTTACAAGTAAGTGTGACTGATAACCAGACAATCACATTTAAAAATAACTAATATGCTCAACATAATCTCGGCTCAATATTGCTTTTCTTAATTTTCCACTTTTCCATTTGAATTCTTTATAATACAATATGCCAATATTTCATGGAAATCTTCTGACTACTATGTAAAATTAATTTATAGTTAATCCTTCTTGTTTGTTTCTTCTGGATTTATTTTTTATTTATTTGTTAATATAAAACTCCCTGTGTATCCCTGACTTGTATGCATGTCCAGAGATCTTTCTACCTCTATCCACAGAGACCTAGTTACATGTGTCCTAGCCCAGCATATATAATCTCTTGTTTGTCTATGGATATTCCTAAAATTTCTCAATCATTTATCATATTACTATGTATTGACACATGTTATTAACATGTGGCCTGGGGAATAGTTTTATATGTAGGTTCTGTGACCATCACTGAGCCACAAAATTTGACTTTTTTGTCTCACAGAACTTGTCCCATATCATTTCCAGTGGTAGTTTCTAGGGTTGTTTACACATTAATGTTTTTCCTAACTTACTTAATGTTTCATGCCATATCTTTCTTGAGTTAAGATTGTGTATACAATGATCTGTATACTTTGTCAAAAACTGTGATATATATTACATTTCAGATCAAAGGCCTAAGGGACAGTGCATAACTTCCCATTTCCTTTTGACCTAGATGCAAAAGATGTCATTGCTCAAGGTCATGAAGTTGTGTTACTTTGATGGGTAGGTTTGGTGGGTAGTTTAGTATTTTGATAGTCACCTTCATGAATAGTGAGAGCTTCCTTGTTTCCTGATAGTATAGACTATATTGGTAAGATTAACTTCCAATATTCACTATTAAATGTTGCTTTCTGAATTGACTTCTGTTTTTCTAATACGGGCTAACATTTTGACATTCTATAAACTATGATAAAAATTTAAGGGTTAATGAACATGAGTTCAGATATGTACAAAATAAGGGAGGGAATGAAGGAATGGAGGACAAAGAGGAACAGGGAAACTTTGGAAACTTTCATTGTGTCCCATGAATTTATAAATGACACAAGCCAGAAATAGTATGATGGGCTCTGGACTTGTTAGAGCCATTGACGTAACAAGACAATCCAACATTTATATAGAATCCACATACACCTATTCTTTCTTTCCAGACCTACTTTTTGCAAACAGCCACCTATTAGTCTGAAGCACTAGAAATCTGAAATGTGATCAGTTCAACTTAAAATGTACTATACAAGTAAAATTCTTACTGCATTTCAAAACTTCAGGATAAAAACAACCACCTAAATATAATTTATTTGTTATTTCTTATATTCCTATATGTCGAAGTAGCTTAGATGCTATTTAGTTAATAAAACATATAATTTATATTAATCTCATTTACCTCGGTATTAGATATTGAAATGAATATATGAGAAAAATAAATTATATATTTTGCTTCATTTATTACCACTCAGTACAATAATTTTAGGCTATGAATGACAACTTTATAGTATATATATAATGAATTTTAGGGGTTTGTTCATTAATCAATAACCATGTTTATATTCTAACAGTTTGTTGGGCTAATTCCTAAGCTACCTTTAAGAGATTTATTTATAACTTAGTTGACATTACTATTTATATTTTTCTTAAATTATATAAAATGTTTTATGTATTGTTTTTAAGATTGAACATTTACATGTCATTGAGTGCTTTAGAGTATTTGTAAAAAAATAAAAGCAGTTTTTAATATGGATACTGGAATGTCCTAGAAATTGTTGCCATCAGGGTTTTATAAAAAGTTAAATTAAAGACACCAAAAGATTCATGTTATGCTCAACATTCCATATCAGGCTTTTAAGATGTAAATTTCACTTCTTGTCACTGAAACACATCTTTCGGTTTGACTTAAAATTTATTACTTTCAAATTTGATCAGATGACTGAAATTGTTTCTCATCCTTCACTGAACTTGTTATAAGTCCTCACCAAATAGTTAGTGATATGAGTAATTGAACCAATTTTCCTCTTTTTCTGATATCTTGGCCTGAAAAACAGGAGCCAAGGTTGTTCAAAAGTGAATCTTACTAAAAAATATGGTCTCAGAAAAATATAGTGTAAATAGTATTGTAAACACATACTGAAAATTCTGATATGTTTCAAAATTATTTTAAGATATGTACACAAATGAATAACATCATTCCATGATAAGCATATTCTTCTAGAAAACAAGTGATATTGTATTTTACTTTAAATAACACTTTCCTTTAGCTAGTCACCTTCACATATCATTATGAAGTAATTCACTTTAAAAATAGCATTATGAAAAGAAATAGGAAAGAAATAAAACAAAAATTCTTACTATATTGATTACATGGTAAGTTATCTTTAAGAGTATATATATATATATATATATATATATATATATATACATGCAGTTCATAAAGAACAAACTCAGATGATGTGACCTCAAAAGATGAAAGAATGGAGAAAGAGAAAAAATAAAAATGTTAAAATTAAATATAAATAAATTACCTGTTCCCTGACTGTAGTTACATTCCCTCGTTGCAACGGTAGATTTAGCCTTTGAAGCACATAATTTAGCTACAAAATTCATGCTCAAGGGACTCCAGTAGTTGCATATAAATTTTTAAGTGAATTCCTCCAAATCCCATGACACAGCTGGGAATAGGATTACAATGCAGCTTACCTGATTTCTACTTCTTAATCTTTTCATTATTTAGGGAAATGCAATGATTACAGATACCAAGATCTACAGCCAAACATTAGTCAGTGATCTAGAACTTCACCAAAGAGGGAAGATAGGATTTCAGGAGTCAGCATAGTCAAGGAGAACAAGGGCCCATAGAATCAACTAATCAGGGTTCACTGAGACTCACAGAGACTGAAGCAGCAATCATGGAGCCTCCAAGCATCTGTGCTATATCCTCAGCATATATGTTATAGTTGTGTAGCTTTTTCTTGTGAGAATCATAGCAGTGGGTATAGGAGGCATCTCTGACTCTATTGCCTGCTCTTGGGATCCTTTTTCTCCTACTGGTTTGCCTCACTGAGACTTGATATGAAGGTATATGCCTAGTCTTATTGTAACTTGTTATGATGTGTTTGGTTTTGTATCCTTGAGAGGCCTGCTCTTTTCTGAAGGGAAATGAAGGAAGAGTGGATCTGGGGAAGAGTGGGAGTAATGATGTACTGGAAAGTGTGGAGGGAGGGAAAATGTAGGCACATATTGCACGAAAGAAGAATAAATAAGTAAGTAAGACAGAGGAAACATAAAAAAAGAAAATATAAAGAAAACATTGCAAAGAAGGAAGCAGAGACAACAAAAGTTAATAATCTGAGAATATGTTATTAGTAACTAAATTTAAGTTTTAAAAGTTTAATATTACTGTATTTTGCACTTGAAGTATAATAATTGGTATAGCCATTTTATTTTATTCTAATAATTTTAAGTGCAGTTTTCAATTTTATACAATATAAAGAGTAGAAATGTTTTAAGTTGATATAGCTTTTGTAGCTTCAACTTTCTAGTGTATTATGAATCTTTGGAGAATGTTGATGGGTGACTGGAGATTATATTTTATACAGGTGTAGATTTTCACAAAAATTATTTATACATTATGACATTACCCATGATTGTGGTTGTATGAATGTAATGCTTAAAATATATGTGTCAACACAATAGACTAAGATTTATAAACCCACATTTTTACATTCATCTATGAGATGGAAAATTTGAGAATATTTCAATTATCCAATATTTGTTAATTCCTATGAGGCTAAAGTAATGTAAAAAGGATATATATATATATATATATATATGAAGCAAAGAGACAAACAAGTGAGTAAATAAACACATGAAAATTTAATTTCAGTTAAATGTTAAGAAAACCCCTCATAAGCTGTCATTACAATTATTGATGAGGAATAGGAGAAAATAACATTTTGATACTTTTTTCATAAGAGTATAAATTTTATAATGTTGGAAAACTCTTTAGAGATAGACTATATATGAAATGTTCACGTTCTATTATACAGCAACTAATTTCTAGATATGTTATCCAGATAAGTGTATTTATTGCATTCTAATCCACCTTACAAGTTTGATTGTCTTTTTTTAAAAAATCAAGAAAAGATTCATGTTTGGGTAGTCCTACAACTACTACAGAAATTCTAAGAAACAGACTGTATGCCAAACTGGTCAAATATCCAAATGTTAGTATTGAATAAGAAAAGAAAATATGAATCTTCAGGTGGAAGGATGGCTCAGTGAGTACATTGTAGACATTTCCTGGTGATGGGTATAAACATGTTTATTTAACCCAGATAGTGAACAAATGACAGACCAAAATAATAATTCTAGCAAATACTAACTTGGCAAACCAATGAATTTATTGGGAGTACTTACAGGAGCATGTGTGAGGATCAGAGATGGCTGACATGAAGCCAGTTGCAATATCAAAAGGCCCATCAAGCATAGACAAAGACTCATAAAAGCTGCAAGCCAGGAGCTAACCACACAACTTGAAGGCAGCTTGAGAGGGTAGAGAATCTTTTCTTGGCAGCTTGTTGGGGAGTCTTATCCCCCAGCAGTTGATTACTGATTCCAAAACCTGGGAAGAGCCTTGTATATTTTTAGTTTCAGTTACTTGAGACTTGTGAGTTGTTTTCTTCCTAAGTTTCACAAGCTTCTCGCCACCTCCCTGAAGGAAATGGTTCAATTTAGAGCTTCTTAGCCTTAAGGAACCTCTCTTTCTCCATAATAGAAGGTTTTAACTCAGAGGAAACCGCCTCATACTATGGTTAAGGTACTTGTGTCTGAGAATGAATAACTGACCTTCCATTCCTAGAATGCACACAGCTTCAGAAATACCATTTTTTATAAAAAAAAAATATACAGGATGAGATGTAGAAACATGGGAAATTTATGGGCCCTAGAAATGTATTGGCCAGATAGCCTGATGAATGCACTGGAGAAATAGAAAAACAAACTGTTTCAAACTAGGTGGAAAGTGAGGACTGACACCTTATGTTCCCTGGCTTCATACACTGTGGCATATATAAATCTGTACCTACACATACACACACACATACACGTACACACACAAAACCACATGCACAGAGACATGCAAGATTTTAAAAAAGAAAATATGAATCTTTAGACTATAATCTTACAGGAAATGGAGGCAACAATCCTTTAGAAGATCATGATATAATAGAAGAGGTCAAGCTGAATGGCTTCTGTCTCCTGAGTAATAAGGTTGGCATCTACTGATATGAAACTATATCATATCCCTCTGCTGTGGGACTTTTGGTATATTTCTGATGGATAGTGGCTCTGGAATTTGATATATTTTTTTTTACCTATAACTTTAAAATTCTACAGGATTTTTACTTTATTATGATAAACTCTCAGGGTTTCCTTAATACAGCATATTTAACTCTATTGTCCACTTTGAATATTTCTAGGAGAATATAGAAGAAAAACATTTGGTTGAAGATGTTATAAACCTAGTGGAAAAAATTTACTGTAATTATTTTATATAGAAAAATCTTAATAACAGAAGGCAAACACCTTATTTTCATAAAAGCCATGTGACGAATAAAGTAAGGATAACTATAATATATTAGTAGAAATAGCATAAATAATTTGATAAAGAGTTCCTTGTGGACATGAACGGATGCATGTAAAGTCTCTCACCTGTCCCTTTCTGATTATTGATGATACTGGAGGCAACAAAACCTTAGGATATAATTTTATGGGAAATCCAGAAGAGTACCTAATTTGGCACCAGCTTTGATGACATCTATTAGAACAGTTGATTTATGGTTTATTTCATATCAGTTCTCAACTTTTGTACTTTTAGGCAAATCTTACTAGTCTTTTGATACTCAAAAATCCCACTACAAATAATCATGTACCACATGGTATTTTAGTTGCACAAAACTGTTTATATTACAGTGGCCTCATAAGGTTATGATGGGGATGAGAAATACCCATGCAGTGTAATATTGCAGCCATAGTAACACCACAGAACAAGACAATTACTGTCATGTTTCTAGTGTTCTTGAAGCTAACATATATGCTACCAGTTACACAAAAAGTACATAAAACATATTTTCACAGTACAGATTATGACAAATGACTGTATTTCTGCCTAATGCATTTATTATATTATATAGTTTGCAGTTATTTTAAGAATACACTCTTACAACTTATATTAATTGTTATGAAAGTGTTCTCAGTTTCCAGGTGGTTAGGATCTGAAGAAAGGTGAAGTGTACTAAATAGTAAAACAGGGGAGTCCTTTTAAGAGTTACCTTTAGCTGATTAGCTACAGTTGCAGTCATCTGATGGTTTGGCACAAGATGGAGATCCAGACAAACGGATACTAGTAGAGGACCTCTCTCCGACCTTTGTTGGCTATTTATAGAAAAGCTCAGTTCCTCACTCTCACATGTCTTCTAAGAGGACAAAATGCCTGAAAGAATGAATTTGAAGACCTTGCCCTAGAAATCATTTACCATGACTGGAGCATAGCCCAGTGGAAGAATAATTGTGTAGCATGCTCAAGGCCCTGGATTCATTACCAAGCCCTATAAATAATAAATAATTTGTATTTTATCTGTCAGAACTTTGGCTCAAAAATTAACCTTGATACAAAGTATTAGAACACAAGCCAAGATCTATTTAGTAGCAGAATAATATCCAATATTGTACAATCATCTTGGAGGCAGGCTACCATGCAATTAATCAAGCAATAAAGACATAATACATATTTAATATAGATTATCTGAGAGGAAATTGAATAATATTCAGAAACTATACCACATTAGCAGATTGTCAGAAAATGAAGCCTGATTCAAGTGGTTTGTTCTCTGTTCAAATGTCCACTTGTCAGGCATATATACAATGTATTATTGATTGTAGTTGTCTTTTATGCTCATGAATTACACATAGAAATGCCACACTTATTATTTCAAACTATTCTGAAACCTTTGCCTGTCACTATAAAATAGAAGGAAGTCTTTCTGAATTTGAAAGTCAAAGACTTTAATCATTTTGGCAAAAAGATGGAAATTTTTCATTTATTTATTCAATGGAGAAAAGGAAAACCAAGTAACCATATCTTACTTGGTGTCATATGTAAGCACCAATGTTATTTTCATGAGATTTGTAATTTTATTACTAAGGGGGGTATCAATTGTGTTTCTTTATGGCAATATTATTTACTTCAAAGTAAATGGATATGTATGATATAATAACAATTTATTATATATAATATATATATATCTACCAAAATATAGAATCTATCAGCAATTTTCTTATCAGTGACATGAAAATCAAAGATGGACACAGATTCAAATAAAAGAAATACAACATTCTAAAAAGGTATCAGGGCACCAGTTTCATGCAGTATAGTTCACAATAGCAATGATGTTTACTCAACCTATTAATTGACAGATTAATAAAGATTGTATGGTATATATAAATAATATAATAAATAGAATATTATTGAATCATGTGGAAAGAGTGAAATTCTCTTATATGCAGTAATGTGTAGTTCTGAAAGATGTCATGTTAGAAACAGAAGTTAGACGTACAAAGACAAACAGTACATGGTACCACCAAATATAGAAGTTTAAATTTGATTTTGGATGAATATAATATAAGGCTAGATAGCATACAGGGAGAAGGTAAACAGTAGTGGTTAAAATGTCCAAATATACAGTTAGGTAGAATTGCATACTGCTGTTTTACAGAATTACAAGGAAAATGAAGTTGGGGTTTATTTTTAATATTTGAGATTATAATACAATATATTCCTCTTTCCTTTTCTTCCCTCCAAACCCTCCAATCTATCCTTTTTTGCTATTTTTTAAATATACATGCCCCTTTTTGTTAACTGTTATTACATACATATATGTATATAAACACACATATGTATCCTTAAATATAACCTGCTAAAGGTGAGTACTCTATCACATACTTCAAAATAGCTAGGAGAGGACTTTGTCTCTCCCAATTCAGAGAAAAGAAGAGAGAGTGAGGAAGAGAGAAAGTAATATATATTTGAAATGATAATGCTAATTACCCTGATTTGACAACTATATATTGTGTACATGTACAAATATATGCATTGTAATCCATATATGTGCAACTATTACATATTAATTAAATTTAAATTAAACAATGTCAAGGTTCTTTGCTTGCAAATGTCTTTTTCTTAATCTCTTATGGAGTCATCTTGGGTGAGCAAACAATCTTTTCTAAATTTATTATTTGTGAGGTGGTTTGAATGAGAATTGTCCCCAGTGGCTCATATATTAAATATTGGTCCCTAGTTAGTGGAACTGTTTTGGGAAGGACTCAGAGATGTGGCCTTGCAGGAGGAGATTGTGTCTCTGGGAATGGACTTGTGGGAGGAAGTGTTTCACTGAGAATGGGCTTCAGAAGCCTGGTCTAAACTCTGCCTCCAACTTCTAGATCAGAATTCAGCTCTCAGCTACTGCTCCAGTGCTATCCCTGTCTCTTTGTTGCCATGACAATCACCATAACTGTCATTACCTCACCCTGTGAAACTGTAAGCAAGCCCCCAATTCAATGTTTCATTTCTGAAATTGCCTTGGGTATGATGTCTCTTCACAACAATAGAAAATTAACTCAGACAATTTGCTTCTGTCAATAATAGCATACAAACTCTGGCCAACAAAAGGGCTCATCAGGTAAAAGCTTGCAATCTAGACTATCCAAGTTCAAACCCATATTACCTATTCCTGAACTCAAATATGAAAAATAATAAAAAATATAAAAATCTAAAGATAAATATCACCCAGAAACCCAAACACTTAGACACAATTAATGACAATGATAAAAACATACAGCTCTCCTTTTTAAAAAGTTTTTCCAAAGAAATATTTGTGATTTTTTAAAATAAAAAATATTTGTAATTTATCTTTTAAATAATTTTCACACATAGTTGGTTATGTCTTAAGCTACTTTACATAATTCCTAATTCAACTTGACAAACGATTGAAGCAAATATTCACAAATATTTTCAGTCAGTCATTTAAACTACATATATTTGTGATTGAGTGTATTTTTTTGGAATATGTTAAATTTAGGAGATTCAGAAGACCTGATATGAAGAGGTTCATTCAGCCCTCACAGTGCATATTTTCAACTCAAAGACAATTATGGTTGTCTAAACATTTTTTGCCATGTGAAATAATGAGTGACTATTGCTTCTCAACATACTGCAGTTTGATTCCTTGCTTAAGGTGTTATAATCAGTAATTTAATACAAAACGAGATTTTAACATGAGACAAGGAAAAAAATCAAAGTTACTTATAGAAAAGTGTGGATCATTTTGATGTATGTTTCAATATATTTAGTAGGACACATTAAAATAAATAGTAAATAAATAATTAATGTACAGTTCAATTACTACAAGATGCAGTCTCAATTTTTGTTAGATATCTTCATAAGACACACATGCTATCTCATTCTGGAAGATTGAATTTTAGCTTTAACAAAATCAATATTAAAGAAATTAGACAGAAATATTGATAAATGAAGAAACTTCTGAGGCAAACTAGTGAGAAGAGCCAATAAAACTATAAAAACATATTTTTACAAACATCATATTTATTTGGAATGTTGCATATTGTCCTATAAAGTTCTTAAAAATGATCATTTCTTGATTCTCCTACTATTTACAACATCTAATAATTCAGCCTTCAAAGAATATTATCAAATAAATATAGATGGAATATTTCACTGTTTTTATAGATGCTATTAACTTTTTAATTGAAATAACTGCAGACTCAAAGGGAATTGCAAGTGAAAATAAACAAGGAGATCCATAGTCCTCCTTTGCCCAATTTTCTAAATTGGTAGGAAGTTTCATAAGCATAGTAAAACTTCAAAACCACAAAATTAGTGCTGCAAGGATCTAGACACACCATTTAGATTTCAGTGTCGTTGAATGCACAACTGTAAGTGTGGGAATCTACATAGATATACCACAAGCATGGCTTTATGAATTCCATTGTCATAATCAAAACACCGAACCAGAACTGCAAGACTTTGATGCCAGGCCAGGTATGGTTACATAGTTCTATAATTCCATCTCTTGGGAGGATGGTAAAGGGTTCAGTACAAGACTAGCCTAGAGTGCATAGTAAGTTTCTGACTGCCTTGAGTTTTTCATAGAAAATTAAATACATAGAAAATACTAAGTAAAGGGACTATACATACAGTATTCAAGAAGTGATGCTTTTTTTCAATCATATTTCTTAACATTCACTTAAGTTGCACATCAGTAATCTACTCATTTTATAGCTGCATGACTTCTCTGCTATGGAAGTAGCCAACACTTAATGACAATTCATTGGTCAGTGAATAGTTAGCTTGTGTCCACTTTAAAACTTATTTCTGAATCTGCTATGACTCTTCATGTTCAGGTTTTCATGTCAAAGCTAGTCATCATTTAACTGATAAAAGTACAAAAATGAAATTGTCTGTCCATGTGGTAATAATGGTAAGATATGCTTTTAAGAAAATACTGAATGATTTTGACAGCTTTTTCAGTACTTAGAATTTCCACCACAAGTGTTAAAAAAAAACACCAATGTTCATTCTAGCCAGTCTTCTGAGTGCATAATAATACTGTGATTTTGATTTGCATTTCTAGTGGTTGGCAATTTTAGACAATTTTCTTATAACTTTTCATGTGTATATTCCTTTTCAGTAAAAATTAATTTCTTGTAGTCACTTTCTAGACAAATTATCTGTAGTTCATACTATGTTTAAAGATTTCCAGACACAAAGTCTTTGTTGTGTATCTAGCAAACAAATGTCTCTGTTGGTAAATTTTACTGGTCATCTTTGTGGGGAGGGTCTTTTTACTTCAAACATTTTTCATTCAATTTACTGCAATTTGTGATGTTTTACATTGTATAAATCATGTTTTTTGTATCAAGCATGATCATTTTTCTCCTATACATAATCATAACTACCCACCCATTATTACTGTTTTTCTTTCTAATCTCCAGGTTCACTTTTAATTAATTTTTATAGTTACAAGGTGTAATGTTCAATTGCTGTGGACACCATTGCTAGAAATTCTCCCCACCCTTCCTAAACTTGCCATGGCATCTGTGCTATAAACCAACTGGGTATATTTGGTAGATCGTCTTAGGTTCTTTGTCTCATTGTCTATGTGTCTGTCTCTCTGTGAATATTACACTATCTTGACTATGGTAGCCATTGTGGCAGGTACACTTTAATCACAAGAAAAGTGATTCATTTCATTTTCCTCATGTTTTCCAGTATGCTACACTATGTCTTGTTATGTTATATAGTAAATTTATAGTATGTATATATATATCTACAAAATCCTTGTTAGAACATAATAAGAATAATTTGAGTGTTATCCTTTCTATATCTATAAGAATTGTTTTGAAAGTTTGATGGAGATTGCACCCATAGATTGCTTTTGATGAGATGGTCACTTTTGCAATTTTAATCCTACTTACCCATGAGCATGGGAGATCTTTCCATCTTCTGAAATCTTATTCAATTTCTTTCTTCAGAGACTTGAAGTTTTGTTATACAAGACTTTCACTTGTAGGATTAGAGTTACCCCAAGATATTTTACATTGTATGTGCCTATTATTAAGGGTAATTTCTTTCTCAGTATATTTGTTATTTGTAAAACATAATTTAAATGGGTCATGTTACATTTTCTTCAGAAGATCTCTCAAGATAGAACTAATTATTTATACTTTTGGAAGAAATCTCCTATGCCAGCATCTGAACACACTGAAAAGCTTGGGGGGAATATTTTTCTATTTGCCAATGATGGGTCAACTATTTTATTTTTCTTGGTTGCCTTCATGATACTTGAATAGTTTTATTAGAATATTATTTGATCATAGTATTTCTTTGTATATGGCAGCATTTATTGTGTCACTTCATATAATTTTCTTTATAATTTTATATATTTTTCTATGTGTGTTTAATTTATCACAGTGTATATATTGAAGAGGTAACTTCTTTGGTGAAGTTTAGGCACTGTACTCCACATAGGTATGTTTATTCCTCAATTTAAGTGTCCTTCTAAATGTGTTGAACATCATACCAAGTGTTATAATTTTCCTTTTCAATTATCTAAAATGATTTTATATTTGATGATGGGAAAGTGAAATAAGTAATCCTGTCTTTAACACTGTATTGTTTTTCTTTCCATTCTGAATTTCTGAATACTTATTTTGTTTATTTTATCTTGCCATTTAAAAAAAATTTAATATTTATTTATTACTTCAGGTTACATCTCCATCACAGTGTCCTCTTTCCACCCCACCAAGTTCAGCCCTCCCACCCTCTACCCACTATCCCTTCCATCCCACTCCCCTGGAATGGAGTGTCCCTACATAACAGTGCCCTGCCCCAGCTCAGTAGTCATATGAGGGCCAATAGCCTCCTCATACACTGGAGGCATACAAGGCAGCACCACTAGGGCAAAGTGTCTCATTGACAAAAAAAAAGTCTAGGTTCCTGTTCCCTTTGGTGCATTCATTGTAGTATAGTTATCCTGTACTATATGGCTAAAATCCGACTATAAGTGAATAGATGCCATGTGCATCCTTCTGGGTCTGGATTAGCTCATTCAGGATGAGCTTCTCTAGTTCCGTCCATTTGGCTGCAAATTGCATGATTTTCTTGTTTCTGATAGCCGAGTAGTATTCCATCGTGTAGATGTAACACAGTTTTTTTTTTTTAAGTGTAACAGAATTTTTTTTATTTATCACACATGTTTATTAATACTTAACAATCACCTATAAAGTTCCTAAATTCCAAAACTCAAACCCTAATTCTAAAACCTATAATCTAACTAAGAATATCTTAATAACTAAAACATCCTAATATCTATAAAAAATAAACATTTAACATTAAACAAAGTTTCTTAGAAGGATATTAATTCTCTTGGATTAATTTTCTTGGTTTAGATCCGTAAAAATGGCTGGTTTCCAAAAAGTCTTTCAATCTCAAAGTCTGTGAGTTTTATTTATCAGTTTTTCAGGCCAGTTTATAAATTTAATCTGTTCCAACAACTGATGTAAGGCAGTCTTTTAATCAGTCAAGAATTGCCTCTGTGGTCCTACTACCCAATTATTTTCAAGATTAACTGCCTCCAACTTGCAGTTCCGCTCACTGTTCTGATGCTCAGGAGCTCCAAGGGAAATGATTCCAATGGACTCTGCCTCTACACTCTTCACCAGCATGGACTCCTCACAGGTTAGCACAAAACGGTGATGGACAGCGGCCTGTGGTCTCTCAGAGTGTGTTGGCAGAGGAACGAAGAAGAGGGCAGGGCTGGAGGTCTCATAGACTCTTGATTTAAATTCTTCTTGTCATGATGAATTTGATATGATATCCGGCATTCTTATTGCCATAGTCCCTGGTGGGCTTTTTCAAGGCACACCCCCACAACAGTGCATCCTATGGTCCCATGATTCCATTGCGATGTACCACAGTTTTTTAATCCATTCTTCTGTTGAGGGACATCTGGGTTGTTTCCAGTTTCTACCTATTACAAATAAGGCTTCTATGAGCATAGATGAGGAAACTTCCTTGTGATTTGGTGAGGAATCATTTGGATGTATACCAAGAATTGGTATGGCTGTGTCCTGAGGCAGAGCAGCCATCTTGCCACTTCTTAGTATTAAGTCTGCCAGCAACAAACTTTTAGGGTTTTGTTGTTGTTTTTGTTGAAAATATCTGTTTTTCTATCTACATAACTGAAGGACTTTTTACCATGTAAATTTAAAAATAGAGGTATTTTTAAGCACTTAATATATGTGGCACTTATTATCTATTATCCATGGTGACATATAAAAGTTCTTCTGTCTTTCAAATATGTGTTCTCTGATAGACCCTTCATCTTTACCCACTAGTATGTTTTCAACATTTTTAACTTGTTTCCAGTCTTCAGGCATTTTATTACAATTTATTACAATTATTACTTCGAAAACACTTCTTCCATTTTATTTTGTTTGTATTTTGTTAAGACTCTGATAGCTGTAGCTTTCAGTCTTTTGATAAATTTAGAATAATTTTTAGCCATGTACTTATGCTGTGAAACTCAAATAATTTGAAATGTAGAAGTTGTGTGTAGTCTGAGAGAAGAGGGGTGTAACTCACATCCTGAACATGAATAGGCAGTCCATATTCTTTGTTGTCAGACTGTATGAAATTTAAACAGCATTGTCCAAGTTATTGATTCCTTTTATCACAAGTTGCTGTGCCACCCAAGGAAGTTTTCATTTCAGTTATTAGATATTTGAGGCAGGAGGGGGGATATTTTGAGACATAGTTTCCCTGTGTAAGCCTAACTTTCCTGAAACCTGCTCTGTAGACCAGGCTGAACTTGAACTCAAGAGATCTTCCTGACACTGCCATCCAAGTGCAAAGATTAAAGGTGAATACCACTACCTCCTGGCTCAGATTCTTAAATACGTGATAAGGTTTTGTCTATAATGTTGGCAAAGTTTTTGTTGTATTTTTTCTTCAAGAGAGTTCTATATTTTACAGTTTATATTGTAAATTATATTTAGATATGTCTTATATTTGAATCATTTCATTTTTTTTCTCCAAGCATCTCTAGATTCATATTATATATTTTCTATATTTTATAGTATAATAGATTTTTTTCCTGGACAATTTATTGCTATGTTATGAAACTTCTGAGTCTAACATGATACTTACTTTCAAGATTTCATCTTACTTACATGTAGTAGTCAGCAGAAAACAGTGAGAAACTACACATCATGTTAATACATGTGAGCCAAGAGGAATTATAGATGCTCAGCAGATCATCTATCCACACACAGAGGCATGATGCACACTCCTTGTTAGCATTATCTCTACATGAGAGGATAAGTTCACTTTCTTTGACAATATCTATTGTAACAAGGAAAAGGAGAAACAGAACAATTTGCCCTGTCTCATTGCTACAGAAGAATGTATATGTGAGAGAGAAAGAGGGCATAAAATAGATAAAAAGAAAAGAGACCTTTATTTTCTAAAACAAGCAAACAAACCACCATCAACATCAGAGAAAGAGAGGCACCAAAGTGAACTTGCTAAAGTGAGCCAAGGGGTAATAAGATTGACAATATTACATGGATGGTGAATAAGGCAAAGACAGCCAGTGCTTAGAAGGCTCCTCAAAGTACTGTACGTGGCAACAACAGTGAAGTCAATCCTGTTCCCTTATATCTGTTGGTGAGTTTCTCCACACAGAAAGGCCTGAGGATGACAAGTCTTGATTTTCATACCAATCCACTGATTCCATCACAAGGCTAAGGAAATCATGTGTGTTTGGTAGTACATGTGCTTTTCATAGACTGAGAAAAATTTACTCACTGAAGATCACTACTCCACTTTTATGAATAAATAAAACTGTTAAATCTATCTTAACATTCAGTTTATTGATCATAGCCCATTTTACTTTCCTAAAAGTCTTGAAATTTTGTTTGCACAGATACATCTGTATTTATATTGGATGTATTTATAATATATAAAACCTAAAAGCAATTATAATTTATTTCAATAAATGACTAGATAAAGTAAATAATGACTAATAAAGTTAATCCCTACAGTAAAATATATTGAACATTAAAACTATTATCAAGTGAACAAAAGAGTGAGTCATAAATGTGTATAGACAACTTAAAGAAGTCATTCTAACACTATATGTTTGACTTTTCTAACTATTTGACATTCTAGAAATGGTAATTAATAGAAGGGTACAGTTACTGCCGGGGTTCTCTTTATTGTGGAGATTGCTTGGGGGACATCAGGAAAATATTTTAGTGTGGGGAACTTAATGTGTATACATTAAGGGTAATTACAAAACCAACATGCATTTATAAAGACATATAGAACTTTAGAAAACAAAGAATAAATATTAATACACTCATATTTAAAGATATTACTTAAATGTTAGAATATCTCTGGATGATGTGGCACTGTGTCAAAAGTATCTAGCTTTGTTACAAGCATATGCTAATAATTAATCACAAGGGTAGAAAACAATTGGTTTATTTAGGAGGGTTTGAATATAAGTGAGCTGCAGGAGATAGAAGAAGAATCTGTACATACTTGTTCAATTTCAGTTGACAGAATAATTTCTATAAAAAGAATTAAACAGTTTCAAAACCACAATGCACACAATATTTCATTTAACAATTAACAAATGTATGTTAGAAATAAGGACAGATTTATTGGAGTAAGAAGTTTTACAAAATATAACAGAAGGGGGAATCTTTCATGATATAATTGATTACATTTGGAGAAATCAATATGAACTCACACTTTAACATACATACAAATATTTAGGGACATTTAATGACTTTGTACTCATAATATTGCTGCCTTATTCATCTAGGTCCTATAATTATAGAAATGCACAATTATACCCAGACTCCAAAAATGAAAACTTTGATAAACAAAACTGAGTAAAGGAACATTACATTATGATGCAGTGTGTAACACAAATGCACATAAGCCCCAGTATAAATAATAAAGAAATTGACATATATTCATAAAGAGGTAGTTCAAATCACTTAAGGAGACACTCTAACTCAAACAGATGGAGGGAATGGTCACTTAATTTTTGACAAAGAAGCCAAAACCGCACAATGGAAAAAGGACAGCATCTTCAACAAATGGTGCTGGTTCAACTGGATGTCCACATGTAAAAGAATGAAATTAGACCCATACTTATCACCTTGTACAAAACTTAAGTCCAAGTGGATCAAAGACCTTAACATAAGGCCGGCCACACTAAATCTACTAGAAGAGAAAGTGGGGAAAACCCTAGAACTCATCTGCACAAGTGACAACTTCCTGAACAGAACACCAACAGCTCAGGACATGAGATCAACAATCAATAAATGGGACTTCATGAAACTGAAAAGCTTCTGTAAGGCAAAGGACACTGTCATTTGAACAAAATGGCAGCCTACAGATTGGGAAAAAATCTTCACCAACCCCACATCTGACAGACGGCTAATATCCAAAATTTACAAAGAACTCAAGAAATTAAATGCCAAGAAACCAAACAAGACAATCAAAAAATGGGGAACCGAGCTAAACAGAGAATTCACAAAGGAAGAATTCCTAAAGGCTGAGAGACACTTGAAGAAATGCTCAGCATCCTTAATCGTCAGAGAAATGCATCTCAAGAGGACTCTGAGATTCCATCTCACACCTGTCAGAATGGCTAAGATCAAAAGCACATATGACAGCACATGCTGGCGAGGGTGTGGTGAAAGGGGAACCCTCCTCCATTGCTGGTGGGAGTGCATGCTTGTGCAACCACTGTGGATGTAAGTCTGGTGATATCTTAGAAAACTTGGAATAGCTCTGCCTCGGGACCCAGCCATACCACTTCTGGGTATACATCCAAATGATTCCTCACCAAATCACAAGGAAGTTTCCTCATCTATGTTCATTTCAGCCTTATTTGTAATAGCTAGAAACTGGAAACAACCCAGATGTCCCTCAACCGAAGAATGGATTAAAAAACTGTGGTACATCTACACAATGGAATACTTTGCCCTAGTGGTGCTGCCTTATATGTCCCCAGTGTATAAGGAGGCTCTTGGCTCTCATATGTCTGCTGAACTGGGGCAGGGGAGTGTTATTTAAGGATACTGCACTCCAGAAGAGTGGGATAGAAGGGATAGGGGGTAGAGAATTAGAGGGTGGTACTGAGAGGGATGGAAAGAGGACCCTACATTGGAGATATAACCTGAACTAATAAATAATTTTTTAAAGAGAAAAAAAAGTGAAGTTTAAAAAATCACTTACTGTGATTATTTGCATCTCAAACTTTTAATACAATATTGATATTCAGTATTAGTTCTTCTATTCTTGTCTTCAGTTGTGACACTTTGAAATGAAACTTTTCAATTACTATTAAGTATCAATGGTTCACGTAAGGCAGAATTCTACTATCCATAGCAATAGTGTAGTAATGAATACCAGGCCTTTTTCCAGGTACTTTCTATCTTATCACTATATGAAGAGGCCTTATTTGTTCTCATTTAATGTTTCACTCAAATTCCATGTCTCTTGGAGAAAATTGATTTGACCATGGATCTGCATGAGCAGAGAATGGAATTTGTGACTTCCAGAGAAGCAATTGAGCAATGTAGTGTGTTTGAGCAAAATTCCTAGAAACCCAAATTGCTAGGTAAATCATAAATGTCTTCTCACTAGACACAATCACATTTTCAAAAAAAATATCTAGAGCTAGAAGAAAACATCCTTGATAACAATACCAATAATATATATGTTTTAAGTCATAAAGTTGTGCTGAGGATAATATTCAAAGCACCATAGTGTTTTGACAATTTCATAAAAATATTCAGGAGATTTCTCATTCGAGTGTTCCTATTTTTCAAAACTTTCCATTAACACCCAAAGCTGACATAAAGATCTGGCACTTTGGAGCCACTCCAACTCCAACTTGCCCAAAGTCAGAGCACAATGATCTCACAAATTCAATAGATTAAAACAAATGCTTGGACATCTTCACATTGCCACTTTTGCTTTTTCCCCAAACAAAGGTAAGACAGGAGAAAGAAAACGAATTGGAATAGTTGGGGATGCTAAGATTGAACTGATAAGAGATTTTATTTTTATTTTCTATCTCTAACCCATCTGCAAAAATCTACTTTTTCCCAGTAGACATATCCAGGGATGTTAAAAAATATTACTCATAAATCTCTACAGTGTGTGTACAAAAGGAAGCAGAACTTCCTTTACAATCAGAATTTTATTAATGCCTTGAAACTCTAAGTTGTGGTTTCTTCACCTCTAAGTACTATGACATGTTTTAATATTTAATTATTAATTCAAGTTATATCTTGATCATAGTCCCCTCCTTTCTCTGCTCCCAGTGCATCCTCCCACCATCTTCCCCCTCATCCTCCTCTCTTCCTCCAGTAAAGTAGACCCCACACATATTAAGGCCCTCAGTTCCTTAGTCACATGAGGACTAAGAAGTTCCTCTCCCACTGGGGTCCAACATGACAACAGAATCCATGACAGACTCTGCCCCTTGCCCTACCACTTGGATGAGATCTGTTTGAAGAACAATTTTTCTATCATCTATATATGTAAAGGACTAGGTCTGGTCTATGTATGTTTTCTTTCTTTCTTTCTTTCTTTCTTTCTTTCTTTCTTTCTTTCTTCTCCTTCCTTCCTTCCTTCCTTCCTTCCTTCCTTCCTTCCTTTCTTTCTTGCTCTCTTTCTTGCTTTCTTTCTGTTTGTGCTACAGTCTTTCTTTTTGTTTACTTGTTTGTGTATAAATCTCTGTAAGCCTCTAGGGACCTGGATTGGTTGGTTCCTTTTATCTTCGTGTGATGTTCTTGTTTCTCTATTCTTCCTCCTTCTCTTTTTCTATGTTTATTTATTACTTCAAATTACATCTCCATCACAGTGCCCTCTTTCCACCCCTCCTGGTTCCACTCTCTCACCCTTGCCTCCCTCTCCCACCCATCCCACTCAGTGGGATGTCCCTACATATCACCCCCACCCCCAATTCAGCAGTCATATGAGGGCTAAGAGCTTCTTCTTGCACTGGTGGCCTAAATGGCAGCACCCCCGTGGCAAATTGTCCCACTAACAGGTAACAAAGTCTATGTTCCTTCCTTTTGGTGTGTTGGTTGTAGGATAGTTATCCCGTACTTTATGGCTAAAATCCAATTATAAGTGAGTAGATGACATGAATGTCTTTCTGAGTGTGGGTTAGCTCAGTCAGGATGATTCACAGAGCTCAAAGTAGTGTTTGGCTGTGTGTCTCAGCATTTGTTTTGATCTGCTCCAGGTAGAGTTTCTCATAGGATAGATCTGTTAGTTACCTGTTCCTTTGGGTATGTACATTGTAGGATAGTTATCCTGTACTATATGGCTAAAATTCAGTTATAAGTGAGTACATACCATTTGTATCTTTCTGGGTTTTGATTAGTTCACTAAGGATGAGCATTTCTAGTTCCACCCATTTGGTTGCAAATTGAATGATGTCTTTGTTCTGAGAGCTGAGTAGTATTCTTTTGTGTAAATGTACCACAGTTTTGTTTTGCTTTGCTTTGTTTTGTTTTGTAGTTGTTTCTTATCCATTCTTCAGTTGAAGTACTGAGTTGTTTCCAGTTTCTAGCACAAAGTTCTTGTAGGGAGCTCCTATTCAAACATGATTTTTAACAGCATCCAAGGAAAGCACATTGAAGATCCCTGTAAAATTGCTTTTGGTTGTAGAAAAAGAAATAAAATATGACTAGGATAATTCCAAATACTAGAATTGATCTAGCAAGTCATATGTTTTCAGTCAAGTTAACAGTAGCAGAACTGAGATCCATACAATCATCCAGGATTAAATATAATCAGAAAGTAGTTAATCCTATAACATTTGTGCTGGTATTTCACTACTGTGCAGGTCTTGATCAGAAAGTTATTATTGTCACTATCAGGAGTTGTAGCTTTGTAAGACTCATGGTGATTCTTATCTCCTACTACCATTCATGGAACACTTCTTCAGCATTGTCAGGGCAAGCTAGTAGGGATGAAGTTTCACTATTTTGTCACCTTGATATCTCTCCATGTTCTGTGATTCAAATATGTTGTGCCTTCAGAACTTGATCCTACTCTCAAGCTCTGAATATTAAGAAATGGCAATGCAGTAGCTTGTAATGTTTCACAGAGGTGTATAGGATCCTGCTGACCAATGACTCAAAAAGAGAAAACTCATACCTGGAATAGATTATTTTGTTTGATAGCCTATGATGTCTTTAGGAGTCATTGCACCACTCTTCTTACAGAGTAAACCATTTAAATTCCTTTTGTGTATGTGTTTATAAGTATTTTGAGAAGCTTCTACCATAGAAGTTTTACATATGCCCCTGTCAAAAGTGAGAGGGGATAGAGGGTGGAGGGTGGGACTGGAGAGGGATGGAAAGAGGGCACTGTGATGGAGATGTAACTTGAAGTAATAAATATTTTAAAAAGGTTATTTTGTCTTGTTATCTTCCCATATCCCCTCATCCTCCATCATTCACTCAATTTATCCTTCCTGTTCCACTATTTTCCTTCTCAATTTTCATACCTGTACTTGAAGCATATTCTATACCCTCTACTTGAAATCTACCCCACAACTTCTCACCAATTACTTGACTTTATGGGTACTGTAATTTAAATACACTATCTCAGATTCAAATGTGGTTTCCACACATCAGAGACAATATATGTAATATGTCTTTCAATTTTATTATTACCTCCCTCAGAATGAAGGTTTTCAGCTCCATCCACTTACCTGTAGGGCAAATCCTCGCATGGCCTAGATCCTGGAGCACTGACAAAAGGCAAGGAAAGCATTCTGAAATGACACACACTAAGGAAATGACTGACTAACTGCCAGACATTCAGAAAAGCTACAATCAGGTGGCCTGGCCTCTTGGATGGAAAAGCTGTAGCATCCTGGAAGCTCATTATATTATATATATTTATTATATACACGTATATAAATGAAGATGGGGGTGTTGTTTATAATATATAGCTGAATAAAGAAAGTAAGGTTTGTAGTGTGTATCTAAAAAAGGAAGCAGGCTTATCTAATCTCATTGAGAGTAGTTTCAGTCAGAGAACAGTCTTCATGCCATACATATTTAGGAGTTGAAAGCTTTGGTAGATATTTTCTACCCATACTATTGTAGAAATAATTAATTAAAATTTTTGCCAGTATTTATATTATTGTTAATTGGTCAGAAGTGTTAATCCTTAACCCACCGTTATAAATGATCACACAGAAACCTAATGTATTTTAATAAACCTTAGTCTGGATTAGCCCATCTAAGTTAACTTTTTTTTAATAATTTATTTTTTATTTCTTCAAGTTACATCTCAATCACAATCCCCTCCCTACTCCCACCTCCAGTCCCACCCTTCCACCCTCCTCCCCCTCCCCCCCCCATCCTCTTCCCTTTTTTTTTTTTTTTTTTAGTTTAAGGTATTTATTTTTCCCCCCAACAGCTCTCCCTTTCAGTCCAAAAAATGGTTCTTTTTCTTATAACTATAAATACAATACAAAACACCAGAAATAAATAGGCCATGATTATAAGAGTTATATGGCTTAGCATACATTCCCAATGTCCAGTCCATATGTATTTGGCACCTGACTTTAACATTCTACTATCTAACCATCTCCATGAGTTTAAAGTTCTATATCTAACTCAGCTTTCATACTAACTTGCCTCATAATTTTAAAAATATCTTCCTAGATCCAGAACACCCTCTTGATTCCTAAACAACTCAAAATTTAACTATGAGACTCTAGCTATCTATTCTTCAACCACCTCAGAGACCTGAGAGGGATAAATATAACTGATTACATAGGAAGTGCAGGGCCTGCAGCTTCCAAAACTAAAAAATGACATACCAGTGGCTGCCTGGACAGTTCCCATTTTCTCTCCATACATTACAGCATCAATCTTCAGCCATTTGGCCACATTTCTCTGACAGACATTGGTTGTAGAGCAGGAATTATGAAGGACTTAGCTACCCTGTCTTGGCAGAGCTAGGCTGTCGACTTATCTGCTTCCAAGTTTTGTCCTTTTTGGACAGAAGTCTGTCTACAGTTGAAGCAAGTGGTTTTTCTTGCCAAGAGAATGGCTTACCACCAATTCAATCATCTCCCACTGGAGATTCTTCGATGCTCATCTTCTACTTGGAGTAATATAGGGGGTGCTGTCAGGAGCTGACATGTCTCGATATCAAAAAGTCTTAAGTTAAGAAAACATCTAATGCAAAATTAAGATTGTATAGGGCTACATCGGTATTGATCTTTGTATATTGATAAAAAATTAAGATTATATTTGGCCACAATGGTATTGACCCTTGTATATTAATGTAAAATTAAGATTGTATTGGGCTACATTGGTATTGATCTTTGTATATTGATACAAAATTAAGATTATATTTGGCCACATTGGTATTGATCTTTGTATATTGATACAAAATTAAGGGTAACGCTTCTTAAAGGTATTGTTCGTAGTAATACTTAAAAATGAAATGTCAAGTTTTGACCTCTCGCTACCAACCGACATAAACTGTTTAGGATAATTAAGAAATGGAAACTAATAGTCATGAAAACGTGTCATTTTGTTAGTTACTTTGACAGTCTATCACAGTTATTTTCTAAGCTACTCAGAAATCAAGTTGCTAAGAGACAAGCAATATTTGCTTATCTAAGTTAACTTTTAAATGTTATTCCTCAAATAAAACCCCAACATATACATATGTCCCCTTGGTCTGTTATTTTCCACACTATGCTGATGTTCCAGGCTATGTAGAGACATGATCCTTGTATCTAACCCATGGCATGTCTCCTTCCTATATTGGCTTCTTTTTCCCATAATCCTTTTTGCCCCAAAAGCTAGCTGAACTTTTTCCTGCCTACCGCTCTTCCACCCAATCTAGTCTCCAGCATTCTATTCAACCAATCAACTTTAAATTACGTAGCACAAAGTAGAGACTGCAAAGACAGGACAATGTCCTTGTCTGGGCAGCAACCAGATCCTGGGGCCAGTAATTAATAACAAAATACAAGCAGCTTTCAGGTTACTCCAACACACTATCAACATTTGAATTCATATCAGGAGGGTAAGATTTGCCATTTCCCTTGAACCCAGGGAAGACTTTGCCATTTGAAACGAGCTTGGTGCCCTTGGCATAGCGATGGCCATGCTAAACAACACATTCAGTTAGGACTTCACTCAATTCCTATAACTATGAATTTCATTTAAATTAAATTTTCTTTTTAGTTTAATAACATTCCATGTGTACATGAATCATATTTTCATGATTAATTCATCAGTTGATACACATCTAGACTGATTATATTTTCTTTCTATTATCAAAAGAGCATCAATGAACATGGGTCAGCAAGTATCTCTGAAATAGGATATAGAATCCTTTAAGATTGTGCTTAAGTGATATGACTGGATCATATGCTTGGCCTACTTTTAACTTTCGGAGGAGCCTTGCTAGTGCCTGTCTAAATATCTTAGGACAGTGCTTAATGGCTTGTATAGCTCACATTTGGTTTACTTGTTCCTAGGGAGATAATTTTGGTTCCCATATTCTTCTTTCCCAGACTGAGCACAGTCAAAGTCCCATCCTACTCAGCCATTGTGACATGCCCATGAGGCCTGTTGACCTTTGATGCTGTAGCCACAAGCTGCCTGGCTTACACTCCAGAGATCATTATCACAGGTAGCAGTGGTGGAGTGTGGGTA
>CAJQZJ010032137.1:577982-593981 GCA_907164525.1 Lophiomys imhausi
AGTGTGGGTATCAGTGTAGCCACAAGCTGCCTGGCTCACACTCCAGACATCATTATCACAGGTAGCAGTGGTGGAGTGTGGGTATCTGTAGAGAGCTGCGATGTGCCGCGCCTTAAAGATGGCGCCGGTTTCCGCCTTCCACCAGCCCGACGGTGAGCGCTCTCAGTGGTAAACAAGTCCATATTTGGCAAAGAGCGCTGATCTGGCTTGCTTCCGCATACGTGGGCCTCTAAGATAGCACCATGTGGCTTTACTTGATTGGCTGTTCATATAGTATTTAGCCTGTGGGTTGGGTCTGCCCGGGCATTCGGAAGACTGTTTTCAAGGGACCTGAATAAACTGCTGGAGAAGAGCTTTTGCGAGTTGCGTCATCCTTGCTGGTCGAGGGGTACACGACAAGTAGTGGCCCGTACGGGGAACCAAAAAAGACTCAGAACTCCTGCAGTCAGGGGCAGCGCTGGTAAGTTCCTGGGATAAATTAGGACAATAAAGTTTCACGGAGATAGCGAACACAAGGTAAAGTTTCGCGGAGATAGTGAACAAAAGGTAACGTTTTGTGGAGAGAGTGAACATACGGTAAAGTTTCGCGGAGATAGCGAACAAAAGGTAAAGTTTCGCGGGGAAGCTGCGAACCGAAAGTAAACTTTTAAACATGGGATTGTCTGAGTCACATCCAATTTTTCTGGCTCTTCAGGAGCTACTTTTAGCTAGGTATTTGAAAATTAAGAAGTCTACCCTAGAGAGATTTTTGAATGAATGTGATTCCGTGGCTCCGTGGTTTGCAGTGTCCGGGAATCTTATGGTATCCTGCTGGGACAAATTAGGCAGGGACTTGGATTTTGCTTGGGAGCAAGGGACTCTAAAGCATGGAGTAAGACCGATTTGGAAAATGGTGAGGAGTTGTTTAGAAGATCAGAGATGTTGTAATGCAATCAAAGAGGGAGAATCAGCCTTGGAACTGCTGCAAGGGAAAAGATCTGAGCAGGTAGACAGTGAAAAGGAAAGTAACAAAGGCGAAAGATTTGAGCAGGCAGACAGTGAAAAGGGAGGCAAAAAGAAGGTTCCTCTCTATCCCGATCTTTGAGATTTTAGAGATTTTAGAGATTTTGAGGACTCAGAGAGCACGGATTCTGAAGGGGAGCTACACGCTCTAATAGAACAGTTGGAGAGGACTGTTATTAGAAAAAGGGAAAAGAAAAGGGTAAAAGAGAAAGACACGTTGGCGGCAGTCGGTGTAAGTGAAGCCGTTGCCGCAGCGCCTTCAGCCATGTTGGCGGCGATCGGTGTAAGTAAAGCCGTTGCCGCGGCGCCTCCAACTCCTCCTCCATATCCAGAAGCCATTCAGATAGATCAGCCTGTTCAGTCCCTGAAAGGAGGGAGATCTTTCTGCCCGGGGATGTGGACACAAGTAAGAACAGAATTATAGTTTGCCTATCTGGTATACCAAGACCCACAAGGGAACAGGTACGAGGAACCGCTTGATTTTAAGGTAGTTAAATCCCTTGCAGAGTTGGTTCGTACCTGTGGTACTACTGCTTCTTTTACAATGGCTCAAGTGGAAGCTCTTAGTCGTTATTGCATGACCTGCGTGCCATAAATCAACAAATGCAGATCATGGGACCAGTGCAACGCGGCTTGCCGCTTTTATCATCTTTGCCAGCCTCATGGCCCATTTTAGTTATAGATATAAGAGATTGTTTTTTCTCCATCCCTTTGTGTGCCAAAGATAGTGAGAGATTTGCATTTACTGTTCCATCCTGTAACCATGAGAAACCTGATCAGAGGTTTGAATGGGTAGTATTACCCCAGGGCATGGCAAACAGCCCCACTATGTGCCAACTGTATGTGGGGGAAGCCATTGCTCCCTTGAGAAAGAATTTTCCAGATTTGAGATGTGTTCATTATATGGATGATATCTTACTGGCAGCTATGAGTGAACAAACGTTAGATCGGGCCTATGAAGAATTAGTTCAATTATTAAAAAAGAAAAGGTTGTTTATTGCTCCTGATAAGGTTCAAAAGGAAAATGTGGTTGATTATTTAGAGGCGAAGGTTGGACCTGAAAAGATAATACCTCAAAAGATTGAGATAAGAAAAGATAATTTAAAGACTCTAAATGATTTTCAAAGGTTGTTAGGAGATATCAATTGGGTAAGATGCTATTTGAAGCTACCAAATTATGAAATAAGACCCCTATATGATATTTTGAAAGTTGATTCAGCACTTAATTTTCCTAGGCAATTTACAGAAGAAGCAAGAAAAGCTTTATGTAAAGTGGAAGAAAGGTTACAGAGTGCCTTCCTAAAGAGATGGCAGGAAGGACAGCCCATTGTATTGTGCATATTTGCCACCTATGGTCAACCTACAGGATTGTTATGGCAGGACGGACCATTATTATGGACCTATTCAAAGATTTCTCCGAAAAAATCCATAGAACATTATCCCACTGCAGTTGCTGCTTTAGCCTTAAATGGTATCCAACAATGCTTGCAGTCTTTTGGAGTTGCTCCTGCCAGTATAATAGTGCCCTATTCCAGTTATCAAATTAAGATTTTGTGTGGCACTGTAGATGACTGGGCAATATTGCAATGTAGCTTTGAAGGAGTGATTGATAACCATTATCCTAAGCATCCATTACTATCATTTTTTAAGGAGCACCCAGCGATATTTCCTAAGGTTACGTCAGCAGTACCACTTCAAGGGTCACCAAATGTGTTTACTGATGGCTCAAAGACAGGCTGTGGAGCCTATTTGATAGAAAGACAAGAGCCCGTGTTATGTCAATTTCAACCGGGCTCCCCCCAAATAGTAGAGTTGAAAATAGTAATTGAGGTGTTTAAAAGATGTCAATTTGCATTCAATTTGATTTCAGATTCAGTTTATGTGGTCAACGCAGTGAAAGTATTAGAATTAGCAGGTCCTATTAAGAATAGTAGTACTGTATGTGCCTTATTACAAGAGTTACAAGTTTTAATCTGGCAGAGAAAAAGGTATTTTTATATTCAACATATCAGAGCACATACAGGATTATCTGGACCATTAAGTGAGGGTAATGATAAAGTTGATCAATGGACCAGGATGGAATGAATTTTTTGGAGCTCATTCCTGGACCAAGCCAGAGAGTTTCACCAATTATTTCATGTAAATGCAAAAACTCTACAGCAGAAATTCCATTTGTCTAGAGCAGATGCTAGACAAGTAGTTTTGGACTGTCCTCAGTGTGTGATTCATCATCATCCTCCCAGTGTGGGAGTGAACCCTAGAGGGTTGATGCCACTCAAAATCTGGCAAACGGATGTTACCCACATTACAGAGTTTGGAACCTTAAAATATATTCATGTATCTGTGGATACCTGCTCAGGTATCAAACATGCTACACCTATGAGTGGAGAAAAGGCTCGCAATGTCATAGGGCATTGCCTAGAAGCCTGGGCTGCATGGGGAAAACCACAGCAGCTGAAAACGGACAATGGACCAGCCTATACGGCACAGTCCTTTGTCTCCTTCTGTAACCAGATGGAGGTACAGCTTAATCAAGGATTACCATACAATCCTCAAGGACAAGGAATTGTGGAGCGTGCTCATCGCACCTTGAAAGAATGCTTGCAAAAACAAAAAGGGGTAATAGGCCAAGGCCGTACCCCCAAGGAAAGAATCTCTTTAGCCTTATTTACTTTAAATTTTTTCAATTTGGATGCTCAAGGCCTCTCAGCAGCGGACAGACATCAGGATTCCCATGGTTCACCTAAAGGCATGGTGAAGTGGAAGGACATTCTGACAGGCTCTTGGCGGGTGCCTGACCCCGTGCTTACATGGGCGAGAGGGTCTGTTTGTGTTTTTCCTCAGGATCAACAAGATCCAATGTGGGTGCCTGAACGCCTTGTGAGGAAGATTCGTCATGAAAACCTTTCTAAGGATCCTGGTGATAGTAGCAGTGAGTATGTCAGGAATGACCAAGCCGAGATGGTGGATCCTGTCGATATTCCCAAAGCCGATGCCGGTCAGACATGATGCAACTGTGTTTCCACGCTTATTTAGCAGTAATAGAAGCCTAGGCTTACCCTACCTTCCCTGTGATGATCAGAAAAGCCCTATAGAGTGTAATAGAAATGTCAGCTTGAAGGATAGTCTGTGCTTTTTAATGAGCTTCAATAGGTCAGATGATACAAAATGCATTAAATTGTCTCAGCAGTCAGCAGATTTTTTACCACAACTGAGGTTTGGGGGTAGGAGTGGTGGTTTGTTTTCAGGCAATGGTTCTCGCCTTGAAGGATGGTGGCCCACACGAGTCTCTGACCGGGACTCCCCCAGACAGCCATGCTGGGCACCTTTTTGTAGAGGATCCACAGGAGAGGAAGGACCTTTTCCCTGGACTGGATGTCAGGAGTGCAGAGCAGTTTGGGTTCAACAAGATTATTTTTCCTTTAGCCCCATGATTAGTAATATATTGAATAAGTCTTGTACAGGAATGCTTGATATATCTACTAGGGATCCTCAGCAGACTGCCACCAATCCTTTTGATTTGTGGCTTTTGTGTGGAGTAAATGGAAGTTGCATGGACTTGGGACCTATCATTATGCTTGGGGGAGGAATTTATCAAAGAGGTAATTTTTCCCTTGGGTCCGCTACCAAATTGGATTTTTCTAGCGGTAGTGGCTCTGGTATTTGGAAATCTTTGTTTCATTCTTACCCCAACAAGACCTTTTTAGCTTCGCCAGTATGTCTCTGGCCTCCTTTTCTGTGGATTGTAAGTAATGGGAGTGCATCCTTGGGTGAAGAAAAGTTAGTATGCACTCCGGGCACATCTTTTTATGCCCTATACTGGAATGCCACAGCCTTTCCTGTGGCTGTGGTGACTAGAATGCTTCGATATGTACCAGTTCCTGTAGAGGCCCCTAATACCATGATGCTATTCAGGCTTAAAAGAGATTTTGGCATCATTGCAGCTATTGTTACTGCCATCACTGTTGCTGCTGTGGGGGCTACTGCCTCAGCTATTGCCTTGTCTAGTTCTATACAGACTGCCAATGCCCTGAATAACATCTCAGCCACTGTAGCACAGGCATTGGATACCCAGACCTCTATGAATTCTCATCTCAAAGGAGGTCTTATGATAGTTAATCAATGCATAGAATTAATACAAGAACAGATTGATTCTCTTTGGCAACTAGCACAATTGGGGTGTGAGTGGAAAATGCAAGGTTTGTGTGTTACTTCCGTGCAGTATCAAAATTTTACAAAGGCTGCTAATCTGTCTAGACAATTGTCAAAGTTCCTCTTACAGGATTGGTCGGCTGAATTTGAAAATTTGATGAGAGAGCTGAGAGCGACAATTGTCCACATCAACTCCACTCGGGTGGATCTGAGCCTGGCTACTGGCTTGACTTCCTGGATCAGACGGCTATGGATCATCTTAAGGAGTGGGCGGGCGTAGGCTCTTTGGCAATACTGATGATACTAGCCTGTCTGGTTTGCCTATGGTGCATCTACAAAATGAGAGCCACACAAAAGCGTAATGCAGCCATGATTATACAAGCCCTTGTCACCATTGAGGTGGGCCAGTCCCCTCAGGCATGGCTCGCTGCCATGAAGCCTTAAATCTTCAGTAAGCATAGTCCCTGCCCACTGAGGTATTCGTTCCATGGATATTAGGGTCTGGCAAGTCAATGACGGAGTAGACGGGTAAGTCTTGGCCACCTAAGACAGGGCAGTCCCGAGTGGGGAGGCTGACCCAGAGACGGGTAAGAGTTTGAGCACCGCCCTCCTACAGGCTCAGGTCCACCATGAGATCCCCAGATATGGGGATTACGTAGCCTTTCCAGGGACTTCTACCAACTTTAAAAAAAAAAAAAAAAAAAAGGAGGAACTGTAGAGAGCTGCTATGTGCCGCGCCTTAAAGATGGCGCCGGTTTCCGCCTTCCACCAGCCCGACGGTGAGCGCTCTCAGTGGTAAACAAGTCCATATTTGGCAAAGACCGCTGATCTGGCTTGCTTCCGCATACGTGGGCCTCTAAGATAGCACCATGTGGCTTTACTTGATTGGCTGTTCATATAGTATTTAGCCTGTGGGTTGGGTCTGCCTGGGCATTCGGAAGACTGTTTTCAAGGGACCTGAATAAACTGCTGGAGAAGAGCTTTTGCGAGTTGCGTCATCCTTGCTGGTGGAGGGGGACGCGACAGGTATCGGTGCAATTCTTGGTATCTTGCTATTTTACCTTTACTCTTCTGTTCAACCAAATTTTTCTTTCTTATACATAAAACCTTTGCTCTGACTGTTTACAGAGCAGTTTGTAAGTTTTCTCCATCTATTCACATGCTGACTTCAGAGCTACAAATTTTTCAATCTCAAAACAAGACACTCAAAGTCTAATTGGAATATCAAAGATTCGACAGAAAAGTAATAATTACCATTCAAATATATGCCATATAAAGTCCCTGGCATATTTAAGATAAAAGCCAAAGCCATCTAGGAATTTATTAAAACTCAGGTTTTCTTGCAAGAAGATATTTTCAGAGAATTGAGCATTTCCCCTTCAGTGTTTTTTATTCTGTGTCAGAGGGAAGATGTGTTTGCCTTCACTTTATTTCAAGCTGTGTTTTGTTTCAATTCTAGAAAGCTTCAGATATCTTTCAAAATCTTTATTCAATGCATGCAGTTAATAACTATCTGAAACTGTGACCCTTCTCTGTCTGGCTTTTCTCCTCATTTCTTTGATTAAAAACAAATCTTATTTGTCTTCATGAGTAAATTAAAATGCCATCTCTTTTTAAAATCCTCTCCCAGCAAAGCCTTCGGCCTAGTTACTAAACCTCTTCCTGGCACTTTTGCATGAGTGAAAATTAAAAAAGAACAGTTTGAATATTCTAAATATATAAAGTAACACCAAGAGAAAAGAAGAATGTTGATGAAATGAAGAGTTCATGGCCATCAAATGGACAGGTTATTCAATTTCAGCATTTTGGAACCGCAGTTTTCAATTGCTACTTTTTACGGTACTGATTTGATTCTTATTTTACTTGAATTGAAAGAATGTAACATAGAGCATAAAAGAACAAAATGTCATTCCTGAGAACATGAGAATCTGATGTGAGAAGAAAATTTAATTCTTAGTTAATACTGTAGGGAAAGAAAATGCACCATCCACTCTACCATATGAAAGGGCTCCTGATCCATGAAGCCCTTTGACCTTATGACACAAAGTTGTCCTCTACAAATGCAAATGATCAGTAAGTACAAATTTTAGAATAAAAAACAAAAAATAATCACATACTTGAAGTATATTTGTAATTTATTGACATGGTCTGCATTTTTAGCTATTTTAGACATATGGGCCTGTGGCTGCATGTTGGGCAAGTTTAGAACTTTTGGGATTGACATAATTGTTATCATGCCAATAAATATATTTTAACAAAATAACTATGCCAATAATATGAACAAAACAATAAAAGATACAATTTACAGATAAAGAGATGAAGGCTCACCTTGGGCTTGAGCTGTGAAACTGAAGAAATACTCTTACCTTATCCTCCTGCCTTGAGGTTCTTATTTATGGAGAGAGTGCTGTGTAGCCTCTTTAATGGGGAGGTTAAATTCTCTGAATTATGAGAGAATTTAGAATATATTTCTGTGTATTTCAAATGCATTTTTGATGGACCTTAAACTTTTCATCGGGTTTTGCTTGTTTGGTTGTTGTTGTTGTTTGCTATTGTTTGTTGTTGTTGATGGTGATGGTAGTGTTTTTTTAATTTTCATTTTTAATACAGAGTTCCTCTGTATGGCCCTCCTGTCCTAGAACTCACTGTGTATACCAGGCTGTGCTGGGATTACAGGCATGTAATCCCACCTGGCCTTTTTCCGGGTTTTGTAACACCTGTCTTTAATCCTGATATTGGAGACAGAAGCAAGAATATCTCAGAAAATTGGAGGTGTGCCTGATATTCACAGCTACTTCCAAACCAACCAAGGCTTCATAGTGAGGCATTGCTTTAAAAACTGACAGTTACTCAGAAGGATGCACGTGGCATCTATTCATTTATAGTAAGATTTTAGCCATATAGTACAGGATAACTATACTACAACCAATGCACCAAAGGGAACATGAACATAGACTTTTTTCCTGTCAATGAGACACTTTTCCCTAGTGGTGCTGCCTTGCAGGCCCCCAGTGTATGAGGAGGCTCTTGGCTCTCATATGACTGCCAAACTAAGGTAGGGGACTGTAATGTAGGGAAACCCCACTCCAGAGGAGTGGCATGGAAGAGATAAGGGGTAGAGATTGGGAGGGCGGGACTGGGAGGGGTAGAAAGAGGATACTATGATGGAGATGTAACCTGAAGTAATAAATAAATACATTTATAAATAAATAAATTCTGACACTGTAAAAAATGCAAAAATATAGAGACTAAGTGATTATTCTGAGCAGTTCTAACTTGACTTCTACTAAATATCAAGAATTTAACTACATGCTCAAAGAGGGCGTTTTGAAAATGAGCTAACAAAATTGTTTGAAGATAGCAACTTAACTGCAAATATTTCATTTTTACCTTGATTCTCTCACTGTCATGCATACTTTTTCATTTTCCTGTTATGTTGGCCCACATTCAATGCTACTATGGGCCAGAAGTCAGAGAACAGAATGCTCACATATCCATTTCATTCTCCTTCATCAAGCAAATGAGACCTACGAAGCTTAGATATTCAGTTGAAACAGAAGAACAGCTTCCTTGAGAATTCTGATTGGGAATATTAGAACTATAATTTGAAAATGTGCTCACAACGCATTTATTTATATGTATAGGAAAATATGTAATTATGTTACCTACATTAAGAATTCCACTAGTTAAGGTAGATATGTGTTAAAATTTAAACAGTCTATGAATGATTTCTTAGTTAAGTGTATGTATGTATGTAAGAAGTATGAATGAATAAACTAAGTTGGCATCATTTAAGCATCTTATTCAGTGTAAACAACTATAACATTCATAAGATGAGCTCCTTGAGGCCAATATCAAATATTTAAATTTCATGTAATAATTGTGTGTGTGTGTGTGTGTGTAAACCTGAACACACATATTTTTACATTGAAATTTCAATGATTTTTTGAGTGACAATAACATTTCATTGGAACCACTTTAAACATGGAATCCTATCTAAATTATTCTTCTTTTCTGATTCCACTCCAACACCTACTACCACTGTGATTTTATATGCATAGGACTTGAGTTACTTTATGACTTTTGAGACAGTTATGAATGGACTGCACAGAAGGTTTAATGGGTAAAATGGTTGGAACACAGCTTTAATGACTGAAACTTCTATTCCCAGAACTCATATAAAGCCATATAAGATAGTTCATGTTCCTTCTAATGGAAATGGGAGATGAAGTAAGGAGGCCCTTGATAAGATGGAAGGCCAGCTTAGCATGCACCAAGGTGAACAAGAGACACTGTCTCAAACAAAGTCAAAGGTGCAGAGTTATATTTGAATTTGTATTCTGTCCTCCACATTTGCACATTATAAAAGTATGCAGACACACATATAAACACATGCACACACAAATAGCACACACATTATAGCAAGTACGCACTATACATATGCATTATAGCAAGTATGAACACACATACCTGCAAACACACACAAACCACATATATTTTACAACAAATGAAGAAAAAGAGGCCATGAATTTGAAAGAATGAAAGAGTGTTGTGGGGTTACATGGAAGGATTCAGAGGTAAGGGAAGAAATTTATTTAGGTATATTATATATCTCAAGAAAAAAATCTTAAAAATAAATGGCATTTGTACGAAGACACTCAGAAAACTTAAAAAAAAAACAAAACTTAAAATGAGAGAAAACAAAAGAAAGAGAAATGAATACATGCATATCCAAGAATAACTCACTGTTTTATACTGTCATTGCTTGTTATTGAGGCTTTTCATTCTCCCTTGGTTTAAAGGCAACCTAATATCCAATTGCATTTTGAATATTTACTGGATAACATGCCTAAACATAATAGTAAATGTAAAGCTTTACAATGATTATATAATGAACTAACAAGCATATACAACAGTTGTCTTATATGTACAGAGTAGAAAATGGCCTCTCCTTTTTCTAGTAAAAAGGATTTTAAAAACATCAGAATGCTAAATAAAATAGTTAATACTTACATGTATCTGCATCAGTATATATGTACAACTATTTACTAATCATATAAAATTATATGCATATACACATGTATATGTATGTATATTCTTATGTGTGTGCATGTGTAGAAGCATACAATTATTCAGTGCCTTCATCTACCTCACCCAAGAAAATTCTTCTTTGATTTTATTTTTAGAAAAATAGTTCTTTATATATAAAGAGTCTTGCCTCAAATTCATAATTTTCCTGCGTAACATCCAGAGTAATGAGATTATAGACATTTATAGTATGTGCATTCCAAGAAGTGATTATATTTTCATATAATTGCTAAAAATATCTAATGATTGTGAGATGACTATGCTTAATAACTTTTCATCTGTCACAATGATAGATGAAAATTATGAAAAAATGTTGTTTTCTGTGGTTTTATTTCCATAATCTTTTAAAATATTTGTTTATTTTGGTGTGTGTGTGTTTGTGTGTGTGTGTGTACATGCAAGCACATGGATAAATATGTGTGCCTGAATTTATTATGTATCCTACATAAGTACATGAGCACACAAATGTCAGAAAAGGGTGTCAGATCACCTGGAACTGGAGTTATAGATATTGTGAATGGCCATTTGATTGGTGGGAACCAAACCAAGGTCCTATGTATGAACAGTAAGCGCTTTTAACCAATGAGCCATCACTCTGGTCCCTTATTTCCTTACTGATTTTAAGTTAGTCACATAAATTGTTATCACTGCTAATATTAAATACATGTAAAATTTTAAACAAATAAATCACATAAACAAACAGCTCTCTAAATTGCCATTAAAGAGGTAAATGCTAATTGAAATTACTGACAAAAAACTCTTTGATCCTATGAAAGTAACAAATTTAATGTTTACAGTAAGATAAATAAATGTAAACTTAAAAGTGTGTGTGTGTATGTGTGTGTGTGTGTGTGTGTGTGTGTGTGTGTGTATCCAGCAGCTGGAAATTCTAATTACCATATAGTTAGAGGTCCACAAAGGGCCTAAAGATCATAAGGTAAGTAAAGATGAGAAATTTAACACGAAAAATGTTCTTGCCAGTGTGCATGGAATCATAAAATTAAAAAAAAAGGAGCACCATTTGGAAAATGTATATAAACATACTATGAAGGAAAAGCTAATGTCTTACATGAAAAAAAAATATTTTCTCACCACAACCCAAGACTTCAACTTACAATTAATGATTATGCATGTGGAAAGCTCTGGAGACTAGCTTTCTACCACAGTATTTAATAATCCAAATTTAATTTTTAATGTGTTTTGGTTTTGCAAGTAGTTCTTTCACCTTATTTTTTGGCTATTTTCCAATGCTTGAAATTGTCAAAATTACTTTTTTACAATTTGCAATTTACTGGTACTAGAGGTAAAAATTTTGTAAACAGATTATCACCTTCACAGCAGCCTTAGGAAACTACAAGTGCAGATAACTCTTAGAGATTAGAGAAGTGTGGAAGCACTGATTATCAGAAAAAAACCTAAACTGGTATATGAGCAGTGTTTGTAGTAGAAGGACTGTAGTGTGGATGGAAGACCTAGACAGATGTTTGGGATACTTTAAAAACAAAATGAAAAAAAAAAACAAGAAAGGCAAAAAAAAGTCCATTGGAAAGAAATATTATATAAAAAAAGAAAAACATATAGTATACTAATGTTACTATTCAAAGTGGAGTCCCTAAACAACCTGCCAGTCCTCAAATTGCATGGCCAGGTAGCAGAAGGAGCAGTAGGAGCCAGAATACCGATTAAGTACATGAATAAGCCACGTTGTTCCACTGGTGTTCTTTTCACATGTGTCTTTTTAAAGAACAGAAAAAGTGCATTGATTTTTGTTTCCTGCTCTCACTTCTTTTTCTGTTGTAGACCAAGAAGTTTCGAGGCCTTCAGAAGATGGAAAGATCTCCCATGCTCATGGATAGGTAGGATCAACATAATAAAAATAGCCATCCTACCAAAACCAGTATACACATTCAATGCAATTCCTATCAAAATACCAACACAATTCTTTATAGACCTGGAAAAAGCTATTCTCAATTTCATATGGAACAAAAAAAAAAAAAAAACATCTGGAGGTATCACCATCCCAGATTTCAAGCTGTACTACAGAGCAATAGTAGAAAAAACAGCATGGTACTTGTATAGAAACAGAGCAGTGGATCAATGGAATCAAATTGAAGACCAGAAGTGGGCCCACACACCTATGGCCACCTAAGTTTTGACAAGGAAGCCAAAACCATAAAATGGAAAAAGGACAGCATCTTCAACAAATGGTGTTGGTCCAACTGGATGTTCAATTGTAAAGGAATGAAATTAGACCCATACTTATCACCTTGTACAAAACTAAAGTCCAAGTGGATCAAAGACCTTAACATAAGGTTGGACACACTAAATCTACTAGAAGAAAAAGTGGGAGAAACCCTCAAACTCATCGGCACAGGTGACAACTTCCTGAACAGAACACCAACAGCTCAGGACCTAAGACCAACAATCAATAAATGGGACCTCATGAAACTGAAAAGCTTCTGTAAGACAAAAGACTATCATCATTCAAACAAAATGGCAGCCTACAGATTGGGAAAAGATCTTCACCAACCCCACATCTGAGAGAAGGCCAATATCCAAAATTTACAAAGAACTCAAGAAATCAAATGCCAAGAAACCAAATAACCCAATTTAGAAATGGGGAAAAGACTATAGCTATCTATTCTTCAACCACCTCAGAGACCTGAGAGGGATAAATATATCTGATTATATAGGAAGTACAGGGCCTACAGCTTCCAAAACTAAAAAATGACATACCAGTGGCTGCCTGGACAGTTCCCATTTTCTCTCCATACATTACAGCATCAATCTTCAGCCATTTGGCCACATTTCTCTGACAGACATTGGTTGTAGAGCAGGAATTATGAAGGACTTACCTACCCTGTCTTGGCAGAGCTAGGCTGTCGACTTATATGCTTCCAAGTTTTGTCCTTTTTGGACAGAAGTCTGTCTACAGTTGAAGCAAGGGGTTTTTCTTGCCAAGAGAACGGCTTACCACCAATTCAATCATCTCCCACTGGAGATTCTTCGATGCTCATCTTCTACTTGGAGTAAATTGGGGGTGCTGTCAGGAGCTGACATGTCTCGATATCAAAAAATCTTAAGAAAACATCTTTGAATGTCATATTCTGCAGATCTCTTGAGGTTTTTGAAGATGCCCTATCTATCTCTTATATTTAGATAAGCAAATATTGCTTGTCTCTTAGCAACTTGATTTCTGAGTAGCTTAGAAAATAACTGTGACAGACTGTCATAGTAACTAACAAAATGACACGTTTTCATGACTATTAGTTTCCGTTTCTTAATTATCCTAAACAGTTTATGTCAGTTGGTAGCGAGAGGTCAAAACTAGACATTTCATTTTTAAGTATTACTACGCACAATACCTTTAAGAAGCGTTACCCGTAATTTTGTATCAATATACAAAGATAGTACCAATGTGGCCAAATATAATCTTAATTTTGTATCAATATACAAAGATCAATACCGATGTAGCCCAAAACAATCTTAATTTTACATTAATATACAAGGGTCAATACCATTGTGGCCAAATATAATCTTAATTTTGTATCAATATACAAAGATCAATACCGATGTATCACTATACAATCTTAATTTGGCATTAATATACAATGATCAATACCAATTTAGCCAAATATAATATTAATTTTGTATCAGTATACAAAGGTATAAGGCTATATTCAATAATCTGTCTCATAGTTAAATTTTGAGTGGTTTAGGAATCAAGAGGGTGTTCTGGATCTAAGAAGATATTTTTAAAATTATGAAGCAAGTTAGTATGAAAGCTGAGTTAGATATAGAACTTTAAACACATGGAGATGGTTAGATAGTAGAATGTTAAAGTCAGGTGCCAAATACATATGGACTGGACATTGGGAATGTATGCTAAGCCATATAACTCTTATAATTGTGGCCTATTTATTTCTGTTGTTTTGTATTGTATTTATAGTTATAAGAAAAAGAACCATTTTTTGGACTGAAAGAGAGAGCTGTTGGGGGGAAAAAAGAAATACCTTAAACTAAAAAAAAAAAAAAAGAAGGGAAGAGGACGGGGTGGGGGGTTATGGGGGAGGAGGGTGGATTGGTGGGACTGGAGGGGGGAGTAGGGAGGGGATTGTGATTGAGATGTAACTTGAAGAAATAAAAAATAAATTATAAAAAAATGGGGAAAAGAGCTAGACAGAGAATTCACAAAGGAGGAATTCCTAAAGGCTGAGAGACACTTGAAAAATGCTCAGCATCCTTAATCATCAGAGAAATCCAACTCAAGATGACTCTGAGATTCCATCTCACACCTGTCAGAATTGCTAAGATCAAAAGCTCATATGACAGCACATGCTGGAGAGGTTGTGGAGAAAGGGGAAACCTCCTCCATTGCTGGTGGGAGTGCAAGCTTGTGCAACCACTATGGATGTCAGTCTGGCGATATCTTAGAAAACTTGGAATAGCTTTGCCTCAGGACCCAGCCATACTTCTTCTTGGTATACATCCAAATGACTCCTCACCGAATCACAAGGAATTTTCCTCGTCTATGTTCATAGCAGCCTTATATGTAATAGCTAGAATGTGGAAACCACCTAGATGTCTCTCAACTGAAGAATGGATTAAAAAACTGTAGTACATCTTCACAATGGAATATTACTCAGCTATCAGAAACAATGAAATTATGCAATTTGCAGCCAAATGGATGGAACTAGAGAAGCTCATCCTGACTGAGCTAACCCAGACTCAAAGATCCACATGGCATCTATTCACTTATAGTCAGATTTTAGCTATATAGTACAGGATATCTATACTACAAACAACGCACCAAAGGAAACATGGACATAGACTTTTGCTTGTTTGTTTTCTCTCCCTGGCAATGAGACATATTTCCCTAGTGGTGCTGCTTTGTAGGCCCCCAGTGTATGGGGAGGCTCTTGGCCCTCATATGACTTCTTAACTGGGGTGGGGGACTGTTTTGTAGGGACACTCCACTCCAGAGGAGTGGGATGGAAGGGTTGGGGTAGAGGGTGGGAGGGCGGGACTGGAAGGGGGGAAAGAGGACAATATGATGGAGATGTAACCTTAAGAAATAAATAAATAAATTTATTTAAAAATTTTTCAATATCATTGCATCAATAAAGCTCTCTGGTCATGAATTTAAACAAAAAATCACATCTAGTCTGTTCTGAAGAATGAGAGAAGTGAAACAGCTGATATTGTAAGAGCCACATATTTTTAATTTATGTAACAGAAAATTAAAACTTAACAAAGTTGTATATTGAAAACATTATAGTCATATATATATATATCCTATGTACAATGTATATCACACACACATACACACACACACACACACACACACACACACACACACACATACACACACACACACACAAAGTTTAAATGTTAAAAGGACCAGAAGTATTTGCTTTGTTCAGGGAATAGAGGTATAGGGAGAATTTGAGTAGTACAGATATTCACTATTTTTCATTACAAACCATTTAACAGAAGAGACAGACAGACAGTGAAGGAAAGAAGAGGGAGGCAGAGAGTGAAAGGGAATGAAGGACTTCAGAGAGAGAAAAAGAGAAAGACAGAAAGGCATAGAGACAAAGAACAAGCAGGCTGGGTTTGGCAGCAATGACTGTATTCAAGACAGCTAGAAAGCTGAAGAAAGAGGATAACAACTTTAGGGCTGGCATGAGCTACAAGGAGAGTCACTATAACACACACACACACACACACACACACACACACACACACACACACACA
>CAJQZJ010032137.1:593991-623256 GCA_907164525.1 Lophiomys imhausi
ACACACACACACACACACACACACACACACACACACACACACACACATGAACATGTAAGCATCCAGAAAAGAGATTGCATTTGAACAAAATATAATTTCACATATATTGAAAAAAATCTAAGACATAATTTACAGAAAAATATTAGCTAAATTGGAAACAATTGGAAGGAGGTGAGCAATGAGGAAGGAGGGGTAGCATTAGAGAAAAGAAAACATTAAGGAGAGTCATAAACGCTCTAGTGAAAAGGGAAATATAATACAGGAAATGTCTTAAAATTTTGACTATGATAGGTATTAAGCACCTCCATTTGACATATATAATATAAATATGACAGTACTCTGTCAATAATTACTAAGAACTTTTTAAATACCATACCATAGAGAATGTACAGCTTGTTGAAAATTGTAAGTTCTAAAATTTTGGAGCAAACATAACAACTTACAACTTTTAGAAGCCTACACTTAACCAGGAAGTGAAGCTTTGAAAATTCATGGTAAATATGTGACTTTTTTTTTTTTTTTAAGAGAATGACTCGTATCTGTCTCTGTACTGGTTTCTAAATAACCAACTCAAAATAGCAATATAGCCTCCTGCTGAATACTGTTGATCTTCATTAGGGTAAGTAGGGCTGGCTCCTTTAATTGAATTACAATTGTTTTAAAGAGCAATTCTTGCATTATTCTCTGTATTTTATTGACCTTTTTATGAAGTCTACTGCTAAATCAATTTCAATCACTGCATCTACTGGAAAAATTTCAGTTTCCACTGCCAGATCAATTATAGTCACACAATCAGTAGCTGGTACTCCAATCTCTTTTATTAAAAGAATCAAAACAAAAAGAATATCCGCTAAAGCATAAATTCATAGTAATTCTATTCCTGTATTAAAAGTCAGCTAATTTACTACATAAATATTCCCCTTGGATATTAAATTCAATGTCAAAAAAGTTTCCATTGAAATCACATTGTAAAGTAATTATTTAGCTCTATGGAAATGGCCAGTCAGTTAAGAATTTGCAATACAAGTTTGGTGAGTGGAGTTCATGTCTCCAGCACCCACATTAAAGTTGGGGGAAAAATGGTCACCCACCTGAATATATAATCCCAGCATTCAGAATACTGACACAGATCATATTTTAGGCAAGTTTGTTAGCTACAATTCAGAAAATATTCCAAATCAATGAGCTCTGATATGAACAGGATCTCTAGTTTAGTAAAGAAAGTAGAGAATGATTGAGAATGACATCTGAAGTAAACCTCTTCTCCACACGCAGGTGAGCACATGCACATGTGTAAACACACAAATAGACAGGCACACACACACACACACACACACACACACACACAGAGAGAGAGAGAGAACAACAATTATGAAAAACACCGCAACATTTATTTACATGATATAATAATTATCATTCAACTTACTTTGATTGATTATCAGCAGATTGTTTGACAAGAATCACTTGTGATACTTGCATATATCACATAGAAATGATTTATAATGCCTTGATTTTACAGTGAACCTGGAACATTTTCCCCATCTGTATTACTATTTTTTTATTCTCAATTCACTATTCTGATAATTCTTTTGTTAGAAAACATACCTTCATTTTTTCTCTTTTCATTACTAAAATAGCCTGTGGTATACATTCCCATTATTTCACATATTTTCAAACTTTAATTAATATATTTCATTTATCTTGTCTTTTTTTATCCAGAGTGAATATAGTTACTATTTATACACCATTAAGCAGTATTTGTTCAAAATGTACACATATATAGAAGTTAGGCAGCTTGGTCTTCATGCAGATCCATTTGTAAGTGGAGCTGGGCGAAGGGGCTGTCTCTGTCATGGATTCTCTCACCTATTAGTGGAACACACTGCCCTAGTTGGACTACCTATCCGGCTCCAGTGTGAGAGGAAACTCTTATCCCTCGTGCAACTTGATGAAGTAAAGTTGGTAGATATGAGGATGGCTCCCCTCATCTGAGGAGAAGGAGCAGGGAGAGGGGGAAGAGGGTGGGAAGGGGACAAGGTAAGGGGGGGGGGGGGGGGCTGAGATCAGTATACAACTTGAATAAATAAATAAATTTATTGAGAGATGTTTTATAAAAATAATAAAAGATGTATTTTATTTCTTCAAATAACTTTACATAGCATAAAATAATTCAAACTACTGGAATGTAGTAAATTTTCAACACAACAAATCTAAACACCTTACTCCTTATTTCTGGTTTGTTCTGTAAATCTATTAATAAGAACTGCATTTCACTTCATAATGGTTTTCAATCTATCTCCAGTCCTCTAAGTAGTTATGTTTTTGAAGTATTAAGAATTGTGGAAGTTTCAAATTTAATCTGTATGATTTTGATGCAACTCTAATGCATACCTTTACATATAGAGTCATAAAGATGGTACATGTATACATAACAATAGTATCACATCTTTCCCTACCATTATCTGTATCATGTCTGATGCTGATTAGAAGAGACAAAATATGGAATGAAGAAAACATATTAAGGGTATCCAAAAGAAATTCATATAGAATATCTTATTCTACCACTACTGTTCAACTTTTATAGACTGTTAGAATTCAAACTATTATAAACTTAGTGAAATCCATCATTTATCTTAGCTGAGGCTTTTATTAGAACACACAGATAATTGGATTTATTGACATTAGGATATGTGTCAGCAGAATTGTTTGTTCAATGTTTGCTTGCCACCTCAGTTGACTGGTTTGTTACTCAGTATGGCAGAGCAATGGATAAGAACATGGAGTGATGAGAGTATCAAGTACTCATTTTATCAATGAATATTTCACATATCTCTCATTAACAACAATATGAATGTCCACATTTAATTTTAGGTATAGAAATATGCTTACACAAAACAAGTGAAACTATAAGTAAACAAATATGTTACATGACAAAAAACTTTACAGAGGTGAACAAGGTTCCAAGTGATGAGATGGAAAACTGGTTTTGATTGTTCACTTGGGTACACTACTATCCTGTCAAATTCTGTGAAGAGAGGAAGAAAAATGTGATGAGAACAGAAAGATCAAAGTGGAATGCTACTGCAGAAGGTGGGCTGGATTTTGGTTCTAAAGGACTGATTTCAATGCTGAGAGCTGGTTACTGTCCTTTCTGAGGCATTCTATTGATTCGTTAATAAAAGTCGTTGATGGCCAGTTAGCTAGGCAGAAAGAGTATAGGAAGGTGGGACTTCCTGAGACAGAAACAGGAACCCTGCATTTTATGCAGAGGAATCCCTCTTTTCCTCCAGGAGACAAAGAAGCAGACAGATGTGTTTGAGAGCTCTGGAAGGTAGCAACAGGCCACATGGCTGTTTGGGATTAAGTGGCCTGGGTTAATTTAGATTAACTAGTTCTGAGTCTGCCCAGCTAAGGGCTAAGCATTGAAACATTAAAAGGTCTTGATGTATTTAATTATTGGGGAAAGGGCTGCGGCTGGCCTATAGGTCACCAGTCAAAGCAATCCAGACCCATTGGCCTCCCAGCGACTGTTCCTCCAGGCTGCTGGAAATTCTGCTGGTCTAATATAATAGTTTATAGTTATTAATAAGTAATAAGTGTTGTCAACATTTCTTTGAAGAGCAAATAAGACAACCACAAACCAACAAGTGGCTGTGGCCCTAGTTGAATGGAAAAAAGCTGTGGGATGGATTATCCTGCAGTGAATATATAAAGCAAAATATTCCTTTGTTTACTTGACTCTACAGAATGAGGTCAAATCAGACTTCTGATCTCCAGAACTGCAGGAAGAATCTATTATTTAAACTATAAAATGTGTGGAATGTAATTACGAGTAATAAATAACTAACAGGTCCAGTAATGCAGTGAAGTTAAGGCAGAATTAATGACTTCACAGGATACCCAGAGATACCTACCAGCTCAGGGTAGATGAAAAGGTTTTAATGACTTGACCATGGCAGGGGAGATAAATCAAATAAGTAAATAAACTTAAAATTTGTCTCTGATTTGAAGTAAAATGTTGTCTTCCCTGAAACTTAGTAAGCCTGATGTAGGTATTAGATAAATAGAAAGGGTGATTCACAACAACCTACAAAAATAAGAACAAAAATCTACAAAGTAAACCAAAGGCCAATCTTCAAGTATTTTGATTGGCAGTAATATAAAATAGAGACATATATTGAATCATATGTAAATGGCTAAAAAAAAAAAAGATTTAAGAAAAATAAGCAGAGAGACTAACAAAATGAGATATAATCTAAAGATCTTCCACAAATAATATCACATCTTAAATTAGACCCACAGGAAGATGAGGATAATCACAAATGACAGAATCAAAAAGTCATTCAAGGCTGGTGAGATGTCTGAGTTAAAGTACTTACTGCCAAGTCAGGTGACTTAAATTAAACCCCTGGGACGCACATGATGGAAGAAGAACCAACTCCAGCAAGTTGTCTTCTCTCCTAGACACACACATACACACACACACACACACACACACACACACACACACACACACACACTTTGACATTTATGCACCCACCTAAAAGTAAGTATAATAAAATTTATATTAAATACAACAGAAAGATTTTCCTACTTTGCTTGTATGTTGCATTAGGGTTAGGAGCACTCTGGGAATGAAAGGTTTATTTCATTTTACACTTCCAAGTCACACACCATTAATGAGGGAAGTCAAGGCAAGAAAAAAAAATCAGAAACCTGAAGTAGAAATGAAAGATGGATGTTTCTTGTTGGCTTGTTTTCTTGTTCATGCACAGCTAGCTTTCTTATATAGCTCAAGACCACCAGTCTAGGGACATTACTGCTCACAGTTCACTGGGGTTGTCACATCAACCATTAATTAAGACAATCCCCCGCCAAAGGCATGTTCAGAGGCCAATCTCATCACAGCAATTCTTCATCTGAGGTTTCCTCCTCCCAGATGACTTTAAATTTTATCAAGTTGACAATGAAGATTTACTAGTTCAAAGACAAAGAGATGAACACATGAGAGAGAGCCCTAACCATTGCTAAAAATAGAACAAAAATATTTTTAAATGGATATTTTAGAAGAACAGGTTTTTTATGAGTAATGTATATTATTTTTCTGGAATGGATAAGGGATATATCTTCATATGTAAGAATATCATGTAATACCTATCAAGATGAACAAAATACCTACATATTAGAATAATAAACAGAGGTAATAATAGCTCCAGAGTCACTGAGAACAGCAAGATATAAATTAACGTTATAATTACTATTCAGTTTCAAATGTCAACGTCAAAGAAAAAATCTTAGTAAAAGTGAGCTAATACTCTTAATTAAATGTCAAAGGAAGATATATCTATATATCAAATGAATCATCAGTAGCAGCTGATGAGAATATATTGCATTAATTAAACTAGAATAATTAATTCTGAGATGAATGATTAAAGAAAACAGAATTATCACAAATTTTAAAAAGTAAACAAGAAAAATAAAAATTAATGTGACAGAAAAATACAGCCAAAGGATTATTAAAATGTTTTGATCGTTTGAAGACATTTATAAACTGAGTATAATTTTTAGAATACTGACAAGTAAAATAATATTATCAAAGACAATAAAATGAATATTTATCTCTCCACAAAACTATATAGACTACCCTCAATTTATAGTAGTCCCAATGAACAACATTTGGATCTGATAAGCAGAATGTGAAAAGAGCATGCATTCAGAAGATGCTGCCCTAAAAGTTATGCTTCAGGCCTTTTATCTGGATAGTGATGTGTGGCACAGCGTTTTCATGATAGAAGACAGCAGTGATGGTCTGGAGAGATATTAGCCATAGATTTACAAGGGCAAACAACCCTTTTCTACAATATTTTTGCTGTTAATTTCCAGTGTTCAAAATGATGACCTGAAAGTGTTCAAAATCCACCCCTGACACTGCTTAGAGAGCCAGAAGGAAGAAACTGTATAGCCCAGAGACCTAGGATAGAACTGGGAAAAAAGTCAATAAAATGATTCCTAATGGTACTCTGCCATACACATAGACAGGAGCCTAGCATAATCATCATCGAAGAGGCATCATCCAGCAACTGATGGAAACAGATGCAGAGACCTACAGCCAAACATAAGGTAGAGCTCAGGGAATCTTTCTTTTCTCTCTTTTTTTTTTGGTATTTCTTATTTCTTATTTTTTATTTCTTCAAGTTACATCTCAACCGCAATCCTCTCCCTACTCCCCACTCCAGTCCCATCCTCTCACCATCTTCTGCCTCAACCCACCCATCCCCTTCCTTTTTTTTTTAAGTTTAAGGTATATCTTTTTCCCCCAACAGCTCCCCCTTTCAGTCCGAATGGCTCTTTCTCTTATAATAATAAATACAATACAAAACAACAGAGGTAATTAGGCCACAATTATGAGAGTTATATGGCTTAGCATAGGGGAGGAAGCACTGTAGGACCCAGAGGAGTCAAGAACACCACAACAAAACCCACAGAATTAACTAATATGCACCCATAGGGGCGAACAGAGACTGAACCAACAATCAGGGTGCCTGTGTGGGGCTGACCTAGGCCCTCTGCCTGTATGTTATGATTGTGTAGCTTGGTATTCTTGTGATACTACTCACAGTGGGAGACAGGGCTGTCTCTGACCCTTTTGCTTGCTTTGCTTTTCCTCCCACTGGGTTTCCTTGTCCAGCCTTAATATGAGGGGAGGTGCCTTGCCTTATTGCAACTTGATATTCCATGTTTGTTTAATATACCTCAGAGGACCACCCTTTTCTAAAGGGAAATGGAGGAGGAGCACTTGATCCGGAGGAAAGGGGTGGGGAGTTGGGACTCGGAGGATAGGAAGGGTGTAATATATGTGAGAAGAATTTGTAAAAGATAGTATGTAAATTATTAACATCATTATAATTAAAGGTTATTAATTTTTTTAAGAAAGAGTTTCTGTATTGAAAATAGGGTAGGGCACAACCAAATGTTGCACAAAGTTTAAACATCAGAACAATGCATGGACTGACTTTTCCTTTTCTCTAATTTTTCATTTAAAACTTTGGCAGCTTTAAATGAAAACTGTCTAAAGAGACAAAAATTTATAATATGTCTATCCATGTAACCTTTCCTGAGAAAACATGATCAATTATCTATTAATCTAATAAAGCACACACAATACAACACCATTTGATCTAAGCACATCTAGATTAGTGAACTAGTGTGTTTGTTCAAGTAACTCAAATACTGTTCCATTATTGAAAATAACCCTCCACCATAGACGCCAGTTCAGAAACTCTCCTCAGCAAGTGGCTATTGCTCTTATAATCCTAGGGAAGTTCGTGTGAAACTTGCCACTTTCTGAGCTTGTTTCATTAGCCCTCAATTTCTTGTAGGTTTCATTTATTTACTGGGAATTTGGAAAATCCATCTTTCCTCAAAAAAAAAAATGTTTCAATTTGGAGCAAATAGCTACACAGCTGTTACCTATACAAGATTCTCCTTACGGTTACAAAGTACATGAACAAGTTGAGATATAAAGTTAAAATATCTATTTAGTCTTCTGCATTTAGAGTTTCTAGTTAAAGATTCTGTGGATCCATAAAGATGCTGCCACAAAGCAATTCATCTTGGTTGGAACATGTGAGACAGCAAATTGTTCACCTAATGGGCAATACACAGGAGGAAAAGATGTGGTCTCAGAATCCCCTTCAAGTGGATGCTCTCAGTTACAAAGCTCCACCCCAGTGCTCTCCCTTCTGAAGATTACAGTCTCTGAAACCAAACTAAACATCTCAGAAAAAAAAAAGAAAAAAGAAAAAAAAAACTAAATAAATGTATTCTGATAGAAAAACATATTGTTCTTGTCTTCAATTAGCGTGTAAAGTGAAGTATCCTTATAGTATTTTTATAAGCAGAATTTGGTTAATCCTTTATCTCTCCCACAGCCTGGTTCCTATTGGGCCCTGTCTCCTTTGTCCTCTACTCTATCCCCTTTCAATTCAGATCATATATATTCTACTGCCCTCCTCAAAATCATCCCTTAAAGCCTCTATTTTTCCACTTATAGGTCCTTTTCAATTTACCTGACCTCTATACACAACCTCAAGTAAATGCACACATAAAAATCAGAAGCAAAGATCTACATCTGAGAGAGAAGCTGGAGTTTATTGGCTTGTTTCTTTTGTTTGTTTTTCTCTTACCTGAGCTTTGGTTTCATAACTTAACACAGCACTTTTAAGTTCCATACAATTTTCACCTTTCTTTGTGTGTTTATTTCCTATATTCATCTCTTAATGGAATTAAAGCTAATTCCATTTCCTTTCCATTGTAAATAGATTAACAATAAGAATAGATGTAAAAGTAACTCTGTTTTAATTTTTAGAGCAAACTCTATATTGATTTCTACAGTGGCTGTATTAAGTAGCTTCTCTTTATTCACACCCTCAACAACATTTGTTATCCTTTATTTTCTTCTATTCTTTTTGAAATTGCACAGGCATGTCTGGGAGTCTGAATATATTTACATCCATTTCATTCATCAAAGACCCCCAAAGAGTTAGTAGAGGGTGACAGGTGCCCTGGAAATGGAGTTATGGGTGATGAGCTACTACATGGGTACCTGGGAACCAAACTGGGTCTTCTGAATAAGCAGTTGATGCTCTAAACTGCTGAGCCATCTCTCCATACTGTCATTTATTTTCTTGGTGAAAAGTATCAATGCAGTTTTAATTTGGATTCTTCTAATGGTCAAGGATTATTGATTACTTTAAAAAATATGTATTAGCTACTTATATTTTTCTTTTTGTAAACCATTTAGCTCATTTTTCATTTATTGATCAGTAGTTGTGTTGTTTTTGTTTGGTGTTTAATTTTTGCAGTTATTCATTCCAGATGTATCAAGGCAATATTCTGAAAATGTTTCTTACATTTTAGAAGACTTGAACTTTTGCTGGACCTCACAGAGTTAATATTCAGCACTTAAGATTTAAAACAACTAGCCTACTGTGTACTCAAATAGTTTGCTTACCCTGCCTTTAAAAGAAGTATGTAACAAACTACAGTATTTGTCCTGCATTTCCCATGCAATCAATTTTTACATGCTAAATTAATGTATAGCCATCTGCATCTTACATTGTGTACTGTTCCATACCCCGACTCAAAGTAGTTTATGTGTAGAATTTGCTAAAATCAGCAAAAGGCGAAGTTGAAAGCAACTTTCTAAAATCTATCATAAATGTTTAAAACAAAATTTTAAATGTTTGAATATTTATGGGTATTGGTTGATCAACAATGATGTTTATTATCTGGTCAGTTGGGATCAGTCAGAGCCAGTGAATTAAATCCTCTTAAAACACTATTAAAGATTTCTGTAAAGTAGCCCATTCCTTCTCATCTGTGATGTTTTCTATGCTGTCAATACAGAGTAAAACCCTTTGTTAGGAACACACATGCACACGCACACACACACGCACACACACACACACACACACAGAGCACATACAGAAAGTAATGACACAGTTCATAAAACAGACACAAATAGAGTAGATACACAGAGTCACAGGGACAAACAGATTCACAATACAGCAGTTAGGCAGGTACAGATTCAGACCCATACAACAGAGATAGGACAGAAGACATGAAGTAGAAAGTTCAAGTCTGGACTCACTCTTTGGGAAATGACTCCCCAGGGAGGGTTCATATTTCTTTCCATAGTGCAACCTCGTTGCATTGTTGATGAATTGGACTTCATCACTAATGTTTTATCTTCAAAATAGATAGTTTTCTCTTGCCTGAAATGTACTTGCCAACTGTACTAAACATTCTGTAGGCTATGTGATTACTTTTGGTAGTAGAGACACTTCACAACATTCCTTCCATAGATGAGCATTGTGATATAAAATATCCCATATAATGTAAGACTATAAAATTTAATAAATACAAGGCCTTCTCCTTCTTCATGAGACCCTGACCTCACTTCCCCTAGAGACATTCCACAAAACTCAGTCCTTGGGACTATCTGAACTTACATAGCTTTCTTTCACTCCCCAATCCCCACTTGTGTCATTGCCTAAACATCCCCTTTGTTCACTGTGTGCTTAAATACTGCCTGAAAACCATTTGGGGATGTTCACTACTCTACAGAGGTAGTCTAACCCCAGCGCGTCAGCTTAAATAAACCTCCTGTATATTGCAGCGAATCTGGGACTTTGGTGGTCTCTGGGTGTCAGGAACTCGGGGAACCCCCTCCAGGGTTCAACAATGGGAAAATGGAATTATAAAGTAATTATTATAGGGATCTCAACTCTTTAGAGCTGTTTTGTCTGCTTTTACACACAGATGTGACATATTTAGAATTATGCCCTCTGGTTAATTTTTCACTATGCTAGGGTTCAATACAGCTGCATTCTGCTTCTCTTGCCATTACTTGTCCTGGATATAACCAATGAAGGCAGGGGTGCATGGCACAGACCCTGCTTATAAGTCCCTGCCATCCCACTAATCTTGTTCTCTCTCTCTCTCTCTCTCTCTCTCTCTCTCTCTCTCTCTCTCTGCCACTGGCCCTGCTATGATATGAATAGATATGTAAGGCTGAAATTCATTTTGTAATCTTCCTCATAATGCTATTAAGATTTGGGATGTTAAGTGAGATTAGGTCATAAGAACCAAGCTTGTGTGTGTAATATTAGTGTTGTTATAAAAGATGGCTCAGAGAGCTACCCTTTTCATTCTGCTATGTAAAGACTCAACTACAAAATAAAATGTGTGAGATTAAGCCTTAACCAGACACCAAAATTGCTGGCACCTTTTACTTAGATTTCTATTCTTCAGAACTGTGAGACCTAATTTTCTATTCTTTACAAATTAACCAGTCTCTGACATTCTGTTACAAGCTTGAATAGTCTGAGATAGGCCATTTGGTCAATAGATCATAATTTGATTTTGCCTCTTCTAGACAATGTCCTTTTGAATTAGTGGACCCCAACTCATTGATTTCTGACAACAGCACATTTATTGGAGTTTTCTATAAAAAGTGTTTTGCATTCCTCCTTTCCATTCGTTCCTTTCATTCATATGTTCTTTCTTTTTTATGTCACTTATATCCTTCAAAAGTGGACTAACCAGAAAGCATCGAGTAACATCCATTAAACTCTAGGTGAAATGGGTGCTCATTATATACAAATGCTGATGAGTAGGGTCTAAATGAATAATCTGCGTAATTTGAGTAACCTTTTCCTAGAAGTTCTACTATCTTGTTTCTAATATTGTCCGATACCTCATATTTCTCATCTATCTCACATGGCAAGAAACATATTTACAATGGTCTGGAGCTGCAGTAAATTACAGACCTTTTTAACTTCAAGAAAACTGTCCATGCAAATGGCTCTTTATGAGTCCTAGAAAGCTGGCCATAGGTAAAAAAAAAAAAAAAAAAAAAAAAAAAAAAAAAAGCTGGCTGTGTCCCAAATGCCTCATTTCTAACCAACTACAATCAATGCCATAGCCCAACTATGCAGAACCAGTATGGAAGTTGGATTCCAGTCTTATATCTGTGGCATTTCTTACAGTTATGATACAGACTCGATGAAGTGTTTACTTCTGCTATGTGAAGAAAGGATTCAAGGATGCCTTTTATGGTGTTATATGTTATTTTAATTTGAAGACTTACCAAATGTAATCAGAGTAACAGTTGCTTGCAGTTACTACAGACATGGCAACATTGACATAAATAACTCTCTTCGAATAATTTTTATAGACATATCTCAAAGATCCTCATCATATCTTTGTGATTTTGGTCATTTATAGAACATTTTTTGTAGACCAGCCCCCGAAGTCTTATTATTTCTACAGGAAGATCCTAAAATACAGAGAACAAATGGTTTGGCATAAATTCAGTCAAGTATATTTTAGTTATTAAAAATGTAAGATTTTTGTAACAGAGAAAAGTCTTATACTTATTCCATCATTTTATGCTATTTACATTCTATGTATCACCAAGCCCTCTTTATAATTTAAGTATCTTCCAGACTATCATTCCTCTGCATTTACTGTGTCAAAATAAGCCTAGTGAAGTACCAGCTTCCTGTTTCATCTCTCCTGTGTCTTCCAGTAATTCTTATACATATATATATTAAATACACATATTAAATATATATCTGTATTTATTAATTCAAGTCACATCTCAATCCTCAATCCCAGGCCTTCCTCCTCATCCCCTCCCAGACCCACCCTCTACCCCTTCTCCAATCTATCCTATTCCTCTGGTATGGGGGGGGGGGCTCCACATATCAGCCACCCTCAGTTCAGTCACATGAGGGCTAAAAGCTTCCTCGTGTTCTGGGGCCTGATTTGGCAGCCTCACTATAGTAAAGTTTCTCACTAACAGGTAACAAAGTCCATGACTAAGACCACCCTACCTCTCCTCATTAAGAAATCTGTATGAGGACCAAGTTGCCTATCCTCTATATTTGTATAGGGAGATCTAGGTGAAGCCTAAGCTTTTTTCTCTTCTTATGTTGGTTAATGTTTCAGTCACTGTAAACCTCTAGGGCCCTAGGATAGCTGGTTCTGTTGATCTTCACATGTTGATCTTGACCCGTCCAGGTCTCTCTAGTCCTCCTCCCTCTCTGATACAGGGCTCCCAGAGTTTGACTATGTGTCTCAGCATCTGTTTTGATCTGCTGCTAGGGGGAATTTCTCCTAGGATAGTTATGCTAGGTTCCTGTTCCTTTGGGTCTGTGAGTTGTAGGTATATGCCCTCATGGGAGGATGTATCCTACAAATGCTACAGCTATGACAGTGAATAGAAGGATAATTCTGATATTTCATGTTTCAATGAAGGTGTAAGATCCGTAGCATATTCCTCGTCTACATGTATAAATAAGCATAAGCAGACGAAGAATATAGAGGCTCTGCTTGTGTGTAAGTAGTGAATCAGTCATCCATAGTTTATGTCTTGGCAGATGTGAGCCACTGATGAGAATGCAGTTGTTGTATAAGATGTGTAGTGCATGGCTAGGAGTTGACCTGTGACAATTTGTAGAATTAAGCAAACTCCTAGAAGGAAGCCGAAATTTCATCATGATGAGATGTTTGATGAGGTTGGTAGATCAATGAATGAGTCATTGATAATTTTAAATAATGGGTTAGATTTTTGGATGTTTTTCATTAATGTTTCTATAGTTGATTTACAGTGATGATTTTTCATGTCTTTAGTCATAACTAAGTGCTATATGAGAATAAGAACTAACTGAATTTTTATTATGAGTATCTTATATTTAGCTAGCTGTTTAGGATTGGCATTGAAGCCTCCTATTTTTGGGGGGTGTTGTGAGTCTTATTGTTAGTGGTTGTTTGGGTTGTGCCATAGTTTTAAGTCTAGGTTGGTCTTTTCTAGGATTATTAGGGGTTTTGACTTATTTAGGTGGAATGATAGTTGTTTTGGATATATGGTTTTTTTCCTGTATTATATGGCTAAAATCCATATAGGTATAAGTGAATAAATGCCATGTGTATCTTTCTGAGTCTGGGTTAGCTCACTCAGGATGAGCTTTTCTAGTTCCATCCATTTGGTTGGAAAGTGTATGATTTCCTTGTTTCTGATAGCTGAGTAGTATTCCTTTGTGTAAATGTACCACAGATTTTTATCAATTCTTCTCTTGAAGGGCATCTGGTTGTTTCCAGTATCTAGCTATTACAAATAAAACTTCTATGAACATTGTTGATGTGATACCCTTCTGGTTTAGTGAAGGATCTTTTGGATATATGCTCAGGAGTGCTATGACTGGGTCTTGAGGTAGAGCTATTCCAAGTTTTCTACAATATTGTCAGACTGATTTCCATTGTGGTTGTAAAAGTTTGCACTCCTGCCAGCAATGGAGTAGTGTTCCTCTTTCTCCACAACCTTGCCTGCATATGCTGTCATTTGAGTTTTTGATCTTATCCATTCTGACAGCTGTGAGATGGAATCTCAGAGTCATCTTGACTTTCATTTCTCTGATGACTAAGGATGTTGAGTATTTCTTCATGTGTCTCTACTCTATTAGAGATTCTTCTTTTGTGAACTTTAGCTTTAGCACTCTGTCCCATTTTTTTTTGATTGGATTATTTGGTTTCTTGGTATTTAATTTCTTTTTTAATGTTTATTTATTACTTCAATTTACATCTCCATAACAGTTCCCTCCTTCCACCCCTCCTGGGGTCCAAACTCCCACCCACCCACCCTCTCCCCCTTCTCCCACCTATCCTACACCTCCGGTGTGGAGGACTCTACATATCAGCCTCCCTGAGTTCCATAATCATATGAGGACTAAGAACTTCCTCTTGCACTGAGGACCTACATGGCAGCTCCACTAGGGCAACAAAGTCAATTTTTTCTGTTCTTTTTTCAGTCTGTTGGTTGTAGGATAGTTATCCTGTACTACATGGCTAAAATCCACTTACAAGTGAATAGATGCTATGTGTATCTTTCTGGGTCTGGATTAACTCACTCAGATGAGCATTTCTAGTTCCATCCATTTGGCTTCAAATTGCATGTTTTCCTTGTTTCTGATGGCTGAGTAGTATTCCATTATGTATATGTACCACAGCTTTTTTGTCCATTCATCAGATGGGGGTCAATTGGGTTGTTTCCAGTTTCTAGCTATTACCAATAAGACTACTATGAAAATAGTTGAAGTTATGGTTTGGTAAGGAATTGTTTGGATGTATAGCCGGGAGTGGTATGGCTGTGTCTTGAGGTAGAGCTATTCTAACTTTTCTAAGATATTTCCAGACAGATTTCTCCAGAGGTTGTACAAGTTTGAACCCCCACCAGCAATGGAGGAGTATTACCCTTTCTGCACAACCTAGACAGCATGTGCTGTCATTTGAGTTTTGATATTAACCATTCTGACTGGTGTGAGATGGAATCTCAGAGTCATCTTGAGTTGCATTTCCCTGATGATTAAGGATGTTGAGCACATCTTTAAGTGGCTTTTGGTCATTATAGATTCCTCTTTTGTGAATTCTCAGCTTAGCTTTGTACCCCATATTTTGATTGGGTTATTTGGTTTCTTGGTGTTTAATTTCTTGAGTATTTATAAGTGTTGAATATTAGCCTTCTGTCAGATGTGGGGTTGGTAAAGATCTTTTCCCAATCTGTAAATTGTCATTTGTTCTTACAACAGTGTCCTTTGTCTTAGAGAAGTTTTTCAGTTTCATGAGGTCCCATTTATTGATCATTGGTCTTACAGCCTGAACTATTATTGTTCTGTTCAGAAAGTTGTCACTTGTGCCAATGAGTTAGTGGGTTTTCCCAACTTTCTCTTCTTTTTTTTTTTTTTTTTTTTTTTTTTTTGGTTTTTTGAGACAAGGTTTCTCTGAATATCTCTGGCTGTCCTGGACTCGCTTTGTAGACCAGGCTGGCCTCGAACTCACAAAGATCCGCCTGCCTCTGCCTCCCAAGTGCTGGGATTAAAGGCGTGCGCCACCACCGCCCGGCTTCCAACTTTCTCTTCTAATAGATTTAGTGTATCGGGCTTTATGTTAAGGTATTTGATAAACTTGGACTTAAATTTTGTGCAAGGTGATGAATATGGGTCTATTTGCATTGTTTTTCATGTTGACATCCACATAGACCAGCACCATTTGTTGAAGATGCTTTCCTTTTTCCATTGTATGATTTTGGCTTCTTTGTCAAAAATTAAATGACCATAGGTGTGTGGATTCATTTCTGGGTCTTCAATTTAATTCCATTGATCAACTGGACTATTTCCATACCAGTATCATGCTGTTTTATTACTACTACTCTGTAGTATAGTTAGAATTCTGGGATGGTGATACCTCCAGATACATTTTTATTGGACAGGATTGATTTATTTTTTCTGGATTTTTTGTTATTCCATAGGAAGTTGAGAATTTTTCTTTCAAGGTCTGTAAAAAATTATGTTAGTATTTTAATAGGAATTTCATTGAATCTGCATATTGGTTTTGGTAGAATGGCCAATTTTTATTGTTGATCCTATATATCCATGATCATGGGAGATCTTTCCATCTTCTGAAGTCTTCTTCAATTTCTTTCTTCAAAGACGAAAAGTTCTGGTTGTACAGGTCTTACAGTTGCTTGGCTAGAGTTATTTTATATTGTTTGTGGCTACTGTGAAGTATATTGTTTCCCTGATTTCTTTCCCAGCCCATTTATCTTTTATATTAAGAAGGGCTACTGATTTTATAAATAAATTTTGCATTCAGCCACCTTGCTGAAGGTGTTTATCAGTTGTGGGAATTCTCTGATCTAATTTTGGGGGTTACTTATATATACCATCATATCATCTGAGAATAGGAATACTTTGACTTCTTCCTTTCCAATTTGTATCCCCTTGATCTCCTTTAGTTTTCTTATTGTTCTAGCTAAAACATTAATACTATGTTGAAGAGATATGGGGAGAGTGAGCATCCTTGCTTTGTCCCTAATTTTAGAGTAAATGCCTTAAATTTCTCTCCATTTAATTTGATATTGGCTACTGCCTCACTGTATATTGCTTTATTATTTCTAGGTATGGTCTTTGTGTGCCAGCTCTCTCCAAAACTTTCAGCATGAAAGGGTATTGGATTTTGTCAAATGTTTTTTTCAGAATCTAGTAAGATGATCATTTGGGGTTTTTCTTTCAGATTGTATATATGGTGGATTACACTGATGGATTTTCATGTGTTGAACAAGCCCTACATTCCTGGGATGAAGCCTGCTTGAGCATGCTATATGATACTTTTGATTTGTTCTTAAGTTCTTAAATTCGGTTTGCAAGTATTTTATTGAGCATTTCACGTCTATGTTCATGAGGAAAATTGGTATGAAATGTTCTTTCTTTGTTGGGTCCTTGTGTAGTTTAGGTATCAGGGTGACTGTGGACCCATAGAATGATTTTGGCAGTGCTCCTTCTGTTTCTATTTTGTGGAAGAGTTTGAAAATTATTGGTATTAGCTCTCCTTTGAAGAACTGGTAAAATTCTGTGGTGAAACCATCTGGCCATGGGTCATTTTTAGTTGGGAGACTTTTAGTGACTGCTTTTATTTCTTTAGGGGTTATAGGACTGTTTAATTTGCCAACCTGATCTTGATTTAACATTTGGAGGTGGAATCTCAGAAGAAAATTGTCCATTTTGCTTAGGTTTTCAAATTTTGTGGAGTAGAGGTTTTTGAAGTAAGACCTAAAGATTCTTTGGATTTCCTTGATGCCTGTTGTTTTTTTCTGCCTTTTCTGAATTTGTTGAGTTGGGTATTTTCCCTCTGCCTTTTGGTTAATTTGGCAAAGGGTTTATCTATTTTGTTTATTTTCTCAAAGAACCAACTCATGGTTTCCTTGATTCTTTGTATTGCTCTTTTTTAAGTTGTTGAGTTCACCCCTGAGCTTGATTAGTTCCTGCTGTCTGCTCCTCTTGGGAGTGTTTTCTTCTTTTTTTCTAGCTCTTCCAGTTCTGCTGTTAAGTTGCTAATGAAGGCACTTAGTGCTATGAACTTTCCTTGTTTCACTGCTTTAATTGTGTCCCATAGGTTTGGGTATGTTGTGTCTTTGTTTTCATTGGATTTCACGAAGTCTTTGATTTCCTTCTTTATTTCTTCCTTGACCCAGTAGTCACTGAGTAGAGAGTAGTTCAGTTTCCAGGAATGTGTAGGCTTTTTGTTATTTCTGTTGCTGTTGAAATTCAGCTTTAATCCATGGTATTCTGATAGGATAGAAGGGTTATGTCAATTTGCTTGTATCTGTTGAGGCTACTTTGTGTCCAACTATATGATCAATTTTGGAGAAGGTTCCATGCAGTGCTCAAAAGAAGGTGTATTCTTTTGTGTTTGAGTGAAATGTTCTATAAATATCTGTTAGGTCCATTTGGTTCATGACCTCTGTTAGTCTCATTATTTATCGGTTTGGTTTCTGTCCATTGGTGTGAGTGGGGTGTTGGAGTCTCCCACTAGTAATGTGTGGGGATCAATGAATGGTTTAAGCTTCAGAAGAGTTTCTTTTACAAATGTGGGTGCCCTTGTATTTGGGGCATATATATTCAGTATTGTGATGTCATCTTGATGATTTTTAATTTGACTAGTATGTAGTGCCCTTCCCTATCTTTTTTGATTTATTTCAGTTGAAAGTCTATTTTATTTGATATTAGGATGACTATTCCTGCTTCCTTCCTGGGACTGTTTGCTTGGAGAACCTTTTCCCAGCCCTTTACTCTGAGGTAGAGTCTATCATTGTTAGCGAAGTGCATTTCTTGTATGCAGCAAAATGATGGGTCTTTTTTACAGATCCATTCTTTAAGCCTGTGTCTGTTTATTGGGGAGTTGAGACCATTGATGTTGAGAAATAGTAATGACCATAGGTTGTTATTTCCTGTTATTTTTATGTAAGTGGTAGGTATGTTTTGTGTTTCTTTTTGGTTTAGCTGCAGTGGACTTTTTTGTTTCCTATGTTTCCTTGGGTGTAGTTACATTCTCTGGGTTGGAATTTTCCTTCTAGAATCTTCTGTAGGGCTGGATTTATGGATAGATATTGTTTAACTTTGTTTTTGTCATAGAATATCATTTTTCTCCATCTATGGTGATAGAAAGTTTTGCTGGGTATAGTAGTTGGGGCTCTCACCTGTGTTCTCTTAGGGCTTGTAGAATATCTTCCCAGGCCCTCCTGGTTTTTAGAGTTTCTGAGAAGTTGGGTGAAATTCTGATGGATTCTCCATTATATATTATTTGACCTTTTTCTCTTACAGCTTTTAATATTCTTTCTTTGTTCTGTACATTTGGAGTTTCAATTATTATGTGGCAAGAGGAATTTCTTTTCAGGTCTAATCTATTTGGTGTTCTGTATGCCTGTTGGAATTTTCTGGCATCTCTTTCATTAGGGTTGGGGAATTTTCTTCTATGATTTTGTTGAAAAATTTTCCTGGAACTTGGAGTCGGGAGTCTTCTCTTTCCTCTATGCCTATAATTGTTAGGTTCTGTATTTTCATTGAGTTCTTGATTTCTTGGGTGTTGTGGAGGAGGATTTAGATTTTTAGATTTCTCATTTTCTTTGGTCGTTGTACTGATTTCTTCCATTGTATCTTCCATGCCTGAGATTCTTTCTTCCATCTCTTGTATCCTATTTGTGATACTCATTTCTGTAGTTCCTGTTCTCTTTCCTTGGTTCTCCACCTGCAGATTTGTCTCTGCCTGTGTGTTCTTTATTGTTTCCATTTCCCATTTCAAGTCTTGAACTGTTATATACATTTCCTGCTCCCATTTGGTTGTCTTTTCCTGTAAATCTTTCATAGCCCTGTCTGTTTCCCACTCTTGTTTGAGTAAGTTAGCTTGGAGGTCTCTAATGGAATTCTCCATTCTTTCATTTGTAAAACTGTGATTTTTAAAAATTCTTTCAAGGATTTATTTTGTTTTCCTTTTTTTTTTCCAGGGCTAAATAGCAGTCATATTTATTGCATTTGGTGCTTGCATATGCTCTAGGGATAGTCAAATGTGTGTATAATACCCCTTTGTCTATTCTTTTTTTTTCCTTTTTCTTTATTTTCCCTTTATTTTTTATTTCTTCAAGTTACATCTCATTCGCAGTCCCCTCCCTATTCCTCCCTCCAGTCCCACCCTCCCACCCTCAACCCCCCATCCTCTTCCCTTTTCTTTTTAAAGTTTAAGGTATATCTTATTTCCCCCTACAGTTTCCCCCTTCAGTCCAACAAATGGCTCTTTCTCTTATAATAATAAATACAACACAAAACAACAGAGGTAATTAGGCCACAGTTATGAGGGTTATATGGCTTAAAGTACAGGGATTTATTTTCTTCCTGTAAGGCCATTATCATTTTCCTAAGGGTAGATTTGTCATCATTTTTATGTTTCAGCTGTGGTGGGATGGTCAGGGCTTGCTGTACTAGCATAGCTGAATTTTGTTGGAGTCATATTTCCCTGACATTTGTCAGTTCTGTTCTTTTGCTGGCCTTTAGCCATCTGGTTTTCCTTACCTATTTATTCCTGGTGACTTCTGGATTTGGTGTCAAGGAAAGAGCTTTGGTGTGGAGGCCATATAATCTTGATGATTTGTTGCTTTCCACAGGATGGATGGGACCTTGTGTTGGGGACTGGTTCTCAGTGGGCCTTCCACAGCTTACCCCTTCTTGTTGTTTCCCAATTGGGTACTTGGGTAAGGAGTAGGGTGGGATGTATTATTCCCTCATGCAGGTTCCTGAAATCTAATTGGTCTTCTTAGTGATGTCGGTGGGTGGTCAGCAGACCACAGACATTAGGCTAGAGCTGCAGTTCCCCTGTAGCTTATGCATCAGGACTGTGGTTAAGGTCCTTCCAAGCTGCTCTCAGGGGGTTCTCAGGTTCAATGTGTGTCTTATAGCCAGAAGCACTGTGATCTGGTATAACCCACATCACCCAGGCAGTGAGAAATGATCTGGGGTTGTTTCACTGCTCCAGGATCGGAGCTTTCTGTGTTTCACCCTTGTTGTTCAGCTGAGGGGCAAGGCAGGTGCCAGTAGGGAGTTCTGATGTACATTCACACCCTGTCGATAGTACTTGGATTCAGGGAAGCTCAGCTGCCTTTTCCTGACAAGAATCACTGTGCTCCAGTTCTGCCTGCTTGAGCTGGCAGGGTTTCCGGCAGTTTCCCTGTACCTACAGCATTAAGACTGTGGTCAGGAACATGGTCATGGTCCTCCCAGGCTGCTTCTAGGGGGATCTCAATTTCAACCTGTGTATATCTGTCAGAAGCTCCATAGTCCAGTGCAGCCCACTTACTGGGGCATCCCTTAATGGTCTAGAACTGCTTTACGGCTCAGGGCAAAGATGTCAATGCTGTGGACTGAGGCTGTAGACTGAGTGCCATGACAAAGTGGGGATGGGCAGGAAGTTCCAATATGGAGTTCACAAGGCGTCAACTGCACTTGGACTCAGAGGAAACTCAGCTGCCTTTTGCCTGCCAGAAGTGCTGTGTTCCAGAGCAGCCTTCCTGGGTTGGTGGGGCTTCTAACAGCTTCCCTGTAGCTATTATGACAGGACTGTGGTTACGATCTTCCCAAGATACTTTCAGGTGAGTCTCAGGGTCAACCTGTGAGTCTCTGTCAGAAACTCTGTGAACTGGTGCAGCCTAGTTGCTTTGTCTGCATACAATAGTTGAGAACTGCTCTACTGCTCTGGAGTGAGATGTGTATGCTATACACTGAGTGCCCAGTGGAGTGCACAGCCAAAGGGGCAGGAGAGGGGGCAAGGGGCAAGAAGTTCCAATATATAGTATATATCCTCTCCACAGCATGGTTGGGATCAGGGAAGCTCAGCACCTGTTATATGGCTCCCCCAGTTACCAGTCAGTCAGATGCTGCCATGTTGCAAATCCCAGGGAGAAGGGGATCGCCTCAGTCTTACTGTAGTGGCTCCGATGGTCTTCTTTAAGATGTCAGAATGCCTGGATGGAAGTTATGGACTCAGGAACTGAGAAGGGCCTCTGTTTGGAGGACAAAATAATCAGCTGGGTCCTGAAAAGATTCGATCAGCCAGCTCTTCCACTGCAGTGAAAAGTGCTCTTTCTCCTGGTAGGAAGTGCTCTATCTCCTATGTTTTGCATCTCTGTTCTTCCAGTGTCTATATATCCAGTACATAGTTCTTTATTGTTCCTGTCTTTGCTGGGAGAGCCCAGATAGGCTTGTTCCTCTCAAACTGCTGTTCACCAGGAGTATATCTCTGTGATGGTCCAATCGGTCTTCTTGATGATCAAAATTTGTCTGAGCCATCTTGCTGAATCCCCCAATTTCTTAGGTTCTTTGTAAATGTTGGATATTAGCCCTCTGTTGGATGTGGTGTTCATGAAGATCTTTTCCCAATCTGTAGGCTGTATTTTGTTCTAATGACAATGTCCTTTGACTTACAGAAGCTTTTCAGTTTCATAAGGTCCCATTTATTGATTGCTGGTCTTAGAGCCTGAGCTAGTGGTGTTCTATTCAGGAAGTTGACACCTGTGCCAATGAGTTCTAGGCTTTTCCTATTTTCTTTTCTATTAGATTTAGCATATTCAGTTTTATGTTTAGGTCTTTGATCCACTTGGACGTAAGTTTTGTGCATGGTGATAAATATGGGTCTATTTGCATTCTTCTACATGTTGACATCCAGTTAGACCAGCACCATTTATTAAAGATGCTTTCTTTTTTCCATTACATAGTTTTGGCTTCTTTGTCAAAAATTAAGTGACTGTAGGTATATAGGTTTATTCTGGGTCTTTGATTTGATTCCATTGTTCAATTGGCCTGTTTCTATGCCAGTACAATGCTGTTTTAATTATTACTGCTCTGTTGTATAGCTTGAAATCAAGGATGGTGATATCTCCAGATTTTTTTATTATACAGGATTGATTTAGCTATTCTGGGGTTTTTATTTTTCCATATGAATTTGAGATTTTTTTCTTTCAAAATCTGTAAAGAGTTGTGCTAGTATTTTAATAGGAATTGCATTGAATTTGTTTATTACTTCTGGTAGAATGGCTAATTTATTATGTTGATCCTACCTTTCTATGTGAACGGGAGATCTTTCCATGTTCTTATATTCTTTTCAATTTCTTTCTTCAGGGACTTGAAGTTCTTGTATAGGTCTTTTACTGGCTTGGTTAGAGTTACCCCAAGATATTTTATATTATTTGTGGCTATTGTGAAGGGTGTTGTTTCCCTAATTTCTTTCTCAGCTCATTGATCTTTTGTGTAAAGAAGACCTACTGATTTTTTAAAAAATCATTTTGTATCCAGCCACCCTGCTGAAGGCGCTTCTTCCAGTAATTCTTGCTGCATACATGAACTAACCTGGTTACTATTAAAACATGGCCATGAGACCATGATTTCACCTGATGTCTTTATACCAATGCTCCAAGGGCATACTATTTCCTGAATCCACATAGCACAACCTTCTTTCCATGTTCTTAGAAATCTTAGCTGTAGTAACTATTTCACTCTGAATGATCAAAGTGATTTATTGCAAGGGACTGTCATTCATACATAACAATCTAATGACTATAATATATTGTGCATGTTCATATGTATTTTTCTATAGATGTGTGTTCATGACTATGCAAATGCATGTAGAGGCCAGAGGTAAACTTCAGGTAAAATTTCTCAAGAGCTACCAGTCATTTTTTGAGATGAGGTGTTTTATTAGATTTGACTTCCACAAGAAGGGAGGCTGTTTGATGAGCTAGCTCTAGGAATATATCTGTTTCTAATTCCCCAGTACTCGAATTGAAAGTGTAAGTCACTACACCAACATAGTTGGCTTTTAAAAACATGATTAGTGATATTAAATTCAAGTTCTTTACCTACAGAAACATATCTTTAGTCTTCTAATTATTATTTATAATAAAATCTTATTTTCAACATTACCTAATAAAATATCTTAATATGATTTCAAAATCACATAAATGTATTTTACATATATGTATATTCATATCATTCTCATTTACCTACTTCCTAATATATACCCAATCAAACTCTTAAATCAAACAAGGCAAAGAACGTCTATCTTTAACCCAATTAAATAAATCTGAGAACTCTATAATTTAGAAAGTTTTATCATAGGAATTGACCACACAATATTATCAAGTTAAGTTGTGTATTTTCATTCTTTAAAGGATACTACTAACTAAGCATGCAGGTCAGACTTTCTATTTTGACAGTTGTTTATTTTAATGCCAGCAAATATGTTGATAATGAGCACATTGGAGGAGAAGGGAAACAAAGAGAAATCTAGCTCTCCATATCTAAAAATACATTGAGTGTGGGTGGCAAAATCAATCACCCAATAGATGTTATTCATCTTAATAAGTTTAAACATTATCAGTGGGTAGCAAGAAGGCTTTTAATATACTCAAATAACACTCTGCTATCGGTCTACCAGTTTTTAGTATGGTAAAATTGTAATGATATATTTTCTCTAGCCTTCATTAAACTTTTATAAACTCAATGATCCCAGATAATGTATATCTTTCCTGGTTGACCAATTGCTTATTTTTACATTCTATCAGTAAGCATATTTGTATCTACTAGCAATAAGTCTAAATATTTCAGTAGCTCACAGTCCATTAGATACAATTAGTATAAAATGTCTGCTGATGACAAAATAAAAATTAAGTTATTAGCTAATCAATCAAATATTATTGCAATGTGAGCAAAAGTGGATGAAAATAATAGTCCCATGATGGCAGATGAAGGAAGAGGAGCCTTGTAAGCAATCCTGGCTGACTGTTTTCATAACTGCAAATAGAAATGCTAGAATTACATTATTGTTCTGTAATTAATGCTCATGTAAGGTGAGAATTTTATATCAGTGGGCTAATATAAGTAGCATGTTCTGAAATAACCTCAGCTTCTTCTTGTGTCTCTTCATTCTCTACAGTAATGTAAGGAGAATAATCTATACACAGTGATAATCATTGCAAATAACCATATAATAATCTGTATGTGTTTACATTCACCCACCTGCTTCACCTTTATGAAGGTAATCTCCAGAAAGAGGCATTATGACCTGTCATTCTCAGTATGGTAGTCTTCAAAAGGGAGCCATATCTGCCAGATTTAACAGCTTCTGGTGTCCCCTGATCAAATCTTTTACTCCAGGATAGCTTATTTTTATTCAAGCTGTGCCGGCCTTGTTCCAGGCTTAGGACTGGCTCACATAGGAGGGTGTTAGCTTTGGGAATTTTATCACCTGCAGTTTTATTTCCCTAGACTCTTAGAAGGGCTTTTATAGCCTTTAAGTATTTGCTCAAATCTCTACTCTACACAGTGACTTATCCCGTATATCCACACTTTATCCTAGCTGCTAGTCCATGTACTCTCTGATCTTTAAACCTGTCAGAATGTTTCTGGTATTTTCCTTTCTGCTCATTTCATCTCTTTCTGCTAGAGTTTTAAGACACATAGGGCAGGAGTATTTTATTTATTCATTTACTTTTGTTTTCTAAATTATTCTAAGCTCATGGACAGAGTCTCAATGTATAAATCCTGCATCCTTTTGTGAAATACAAGTTGAAGGAATGATCTGTAACTTGTGACCTCTGCTTTAGAAGGGATTGATGCCATTCTCACCAGCATCCCAAACATCAGGACATATTTCTCTCTTCCCATCTATGGCTAACATTTGAATGTCCTGTCTTTGCTTCAAGAATTCATTAAATGCTAGTGGTTGAGTTACTTTTTAATTATTTTTTAAGTTGACATCTAAAATAATGGATATCATTATGACACTTTCACACATACATACTATTGTGCCAAATTTCACATCATTCTTCTCTCTGAACTCTCTTCTTTCCTGCTGTTCAGCTCTTCTGATGGTTTCATTGCATCCCACGAATAATTCTTGCTTCTGATTTCATGTCACAAATTTCACCACCTTTCTACATTTACTCTGCCTTAAGATCTCTTTGTTTCCCCTCAACTTCCAAATACAATACACACACAGAGAAATACACACACGAGTGCATCACATTCACATAAAAAGATTTGTAATTTGTATCTGGAGTCTACATAAGCAAGGAGACACAAGATATTTGTCTAAGTCTGAATTATTTTTTGTAACATAATATATTGGTAAAAAGACATTCTATCATTCTGATAACAAGATAATCCACACATTCACAGGAATATAAAATAGAGAGAACTAGATAAACTATTTTATAGAAAAAAACAGTAATAAAGTTTTTATTATGTATAAAATTGATGAAATAAATTCTATATGACAAACAATATATATTATATTCTTGGCTTTGATTTGCCTTTTCTTTTATGACATAGCTGGTAAGGTTCACAAAGGTAAGTTTGTGCCTTTACAGCTTGAAATAGATCCACCAAAGATTGGTACAGATCATAAATGAGGTACTAATAGATATTTTGTCTAATAATACATCTATTAATAATAGTATCCACTGTTCTTTCTAAGCATTTTGAGAGCATGCCATGTCTCCTTTTTTCTTTTTGCTTTTCTCCCATGGTGTTGCTGCTCTTCTACACTCGACCTTTGCAATGAAATTTAATCCAAAATGTCCTGTTTTTTTTCCTTCATAAATTCTTCCTCCTTTTGATATTTCTTACTAATTTATTTTCTCATATATTACATCCCAACCATAGTTTCCCTTCCTTACTCTCATCTCATCCCCTCCCTTCCACCTCCCCTTCTCCACATCCACTCCTCCTCCATCTCCCTTGAGAAAACAATAGGTTTCCTAGGGATATCAATCAAACATGGAATATCAAGTGACAATAAGACTAGGCACCTCCCCTCATATTAAGGCTGGACAAGGCAACCCAGTGGGAGGAAAAAGGTCTCCAAATCCAGGAAAAGAGTCAGAGACAGCCCTGTAGACAACTGTTAGGATTCCCACAAAACATAAGATACACAACCATAACATATATACAGAGAACCTAGGTCAGACCCAATCAGGCTCTGAGAATGTTGGTTCAGGTTCAGACCCATGCTAAAAGTGGGAGCCCTACCTCAAATTCTTTCTCTTTTATGACCCAGATGTAAGCTACAGGGCATCGTCTTTTCAGAATTTATTTTCCCCTTGTTCTATATGATATGCTTAGTCCATATAAAAGATACACCGATTTCAGTGTGGTGAGATGGCTCAAGAGTAAACGGAAATTGGCTCCCATGTCTGAAATTTTGAGTTTAACCCCCAGCATTTATGAAAGAAGAGAACGTACTACTCAAGGTGTCTTTTGACCTCCACATATGCTTGATGGCATGTGTGGTGCTGCACAGAGAGAGACATACACAGTAAAAATAATATTAATAAAATACATTTTAGTTAAATTATGTTAATATAATTAATATATTAATAACAACAACAATAATAGTGATTATTATTGTAATATAATATATTGTAATATAATATATTGTATATAATAATAGTAATTATGAATAAACATGAAGATGGGAACTGAGAAAAGGTTAGGGGGAGACATAATAAAAATTAATGATATTTTATATTTTGGTTGTGAGCCTAGCCTTTAACGGCTGAGCCATCTCTCCAGCCCAGGAAGACAAAAACACAACCATCAAACAAACAAATTAAAAAAAATAGTTTTCACTAATTAAGATAGAGTTGTCCTTGTAGTTTTCTGGTCAATGTAATTGATTTTATAAATATTGACCAAATTATTATTCAAGTGTTTTAGTCAATAACGAACCTTTTTTCTTTTCTCTTTTGGTTAAGATATTTCACCACTAGATTTTGGTTGCTTTTCTATTCAGAGATCAGAATTTAAGGCTGTAGGGGCAAATGCCTTTTTAAGTGCTCAAATGTTTGGCATTACTATATATTTATATCTATAAGTTTGAGCATACTCAAAGATTAACATGTCTATATTCTATATCACATTTAAGACAAATAACCATACATATTATTATATTTTATGTCCTACTGAAAAAGAGAAAAGGATTTTGTTATACTATTATGCCATTGAATGAAAATAATACATGGCTATATAAATACATATGTACATCCATAAATGATCATCTAAGAATCAAATATAACAATGAACTCCACAATTGACTTGAAAAGAATATTATTTGGTTATTTGCTTCTCTCTCTCTCTTTCTCTCTCTCTCTCTCTCTCTTTCTCTCTCTCTCTCTCTCTCTTTCTCTCTCTCTCTCTCTTTTAATTAAGTAGCCAACTTTATACAGAGTGTCAGGCAATTTGTATTTTGGGTGTTGAGAGGAGTCACTTGAGTACAGTGTAAAATTATAAGTGCAAGCTACAGTTGGGAGGCAAATTGCATATGGTGGACAAGCTTTACATGGCAAAACATACTTTTCCATAGATAAATAAATAACAATAGCCAATTTCAATGAATATTTTGAAGTAAACTCACTCCTGTCTGCTACATCTGGGGAAGGCATAAAAACATATTCCAAGAATTTCATGTTTTTGAAGAAGCTGAGGTCACAAGACTCTTGTCTTATTTTCTGGGAGTTTTCTTGCAAGCACTCAGAAATTTCCTTACACAAATCTGTCCTTGAACCAGCTTCTGAAAGATGCCTTTTACAATCCTAAACAACATGGGTTAAACAACAAAAAGTAGATTTCACTACAGGAGAACAGCATAGCTCCCATCGGTATTACCCAAAGTTCAGTAAAAGACACTCCTAACTTTCAGTGTCTCTAGATAGAGAATAGAGTAAATTGTGGTTGAGTAGACATCTTTAATTTTTAAATTATGTACTTTGTTTTCTTTATCACCATTACATTAACCTAAATCACCTGAATTTCACATGTGAAATACTAAATACTAAAAACTCCAACACTAAAACGTCTTCTCAACTTTATTGTTAACTTTTTCTATTAAAAAAAAAAAAACCACTTCCTTCTCTTTAACAGAAAATTTATATTTTCTATAATACACACTTGTCGCATCCCCCTCGACCAGCACGGATGACGCAACTCACAAAAGCTCTTCTCCAGCAGTTTATTCAGGTCCCTTGAAAACAGTCTTCCGAATGCCTGGGCAGACCCAACCCACAGGCTAAATACTATATGAACCGCCAAACAAGTAAAGCCACGTGGTGCTATCTTAGAGGCCCACGTATGCAGAAGCAAGCCAGATCAGCGGTCTTAGCCAAATATGGACTTGTTTACCACCGAGAGCGCTCACTGTCGGGCTGGTGGAAGGCGGAAACCGGCGCCATCTTTAGGGCACGGCACGTCGCAGCTCTCTACAGTTCCCCCATTTTTATTTTTTATAAAGTTGGTAGAAGTCCCTGGAAAGGCTTCATAATCCCCCTATCTGGGGATCTCACAGTAGGCCTGAGCCTGTAGGAGGGTGGTGCTCAAACTCTTACCCGTCTCTGGGTCAGCCTCCCCACTTGGGACTGCCCTGTCTTAGGTGGCCGAGACTTACCCGTCTACTCTGTCATTGACTTGCCAGACCCTAATATCCGTGGAACGAATACCTTAGTGGGCAGGGACTATGCTCAGTGAAGATTTAAGGCTTCATGGCAGCGAGCCATGCCTGAGGGGACTGGCCCGCCTCAATGGCGACAAGGGCTTTTATAATCATGGCTGCATTACGCTTTTGTGTGGCTCTCATTTTGTAGATGCATCATAGGCAAACCAGACAGGCTAGTATCATCAGTATCGCCAAAGAGCCTACACCCGCCCACTCCTTAAGATGATCCATAGCCGTCTGTATCCAGGAAGTCAAGCCAGTAGCCAGGCTCAGATCCACCCGAGTGGAGTTGATGTGGACAATTGTCGCTCTCAGCTCTCTCATCAAATTTTCAAA
>CAJQZJ010032137.1:628256-657334 GCA_907164525.1 Lophiomys imhausi
TATATTCACTAAATCTAACTTATATTAATCTATCAGTCCCTTCAATACCTCCCCAAAGAAAATATACAGAAAGGAAATGATAATTGACAGATACCAGGTCATACATAGTATTCATAGATACAATAAGGTATCATATGTCACCAAGGCAATACAAGTTTAAAAAAGTGAAATCACTTCAGACCTATTGAAATGGTTACAATCTATAACACTAGACAACAGCAATGCCAGTGAGGGGCTGTAGCAACAGACACTTTCATTCATTCCTGACTACTGGTGGGGAAGCACAATGGCTCATAGTTAGCTTGTTTCCTAAAATATTTCACACACTGTTAAGATCCAGCAAGCACACTACTTGATATTTATCTAAAGATGATGAAAACAAATTTACATGAAAATCTGCACATGAATACTCAAAGAGGCATTGTTATATATAATTTCTATTCTATATATAATATGTATATATATTATTTCCTACTTCCACTTTGGTATGTCAGCTGCTGTTATCAGCACTCATATATTATTTAAGCAGGCATGTTATTGAGATCACATGGTGTAGTTTCTCTGTCATACTGGAAGATACAAAATGATATGTGACTTCCTGCTCCTCTGGCTCTTCAATTCATTCTGCTGTCTTTTTCACAAAATTCCTTGAGTTTTAGGGATTGTGTTGTAGCTGTATCATACAAGGCTGGGAACACCACAGTCAGTTGACCACTGAATTTTGACTAGTTCTGGTTTAATGTGATTGTCCCTACTACAAGAAGAAGCTTTTTTTGACTAGGGATAAGTTATACTTATCTGTAGATATATGGGTAAGTGTATAGAATATAGAAAATATACTAAATTAGAAAGTTGGCAATAGTAGGTTCTCCTCTATGATCCATAACCTCATTAGTAGCAGGTATATGGCTAGATTTACACTACCTGTCATGGATGTTTGTTATTGTTGTCATTGTTTTGTTTTGTTTTCTTGTTGTTGTTGATCAAGCCTTAAGTCCAATACAGCCATAATACAAGGGTCACTAGAGCACTTTTTGGACTATCATGCCTTGCTGATCATTATGTTTTACAGACTTCACATCTGGGAAAGGCTGCTGATTGTTTTCTTCTCTTGGGAGCATGAAGAGCACTTTAAAATCTTAACAAGGAGTCTTTTGAGTCATATCCAGCTGGAATCTTCAGGGTACTATGTCCAAAGTACATTATGTCTTCAGCAATAGGTACTTACCTTTACCCTCTTGGAGGCAACCAAGGTTAAAAGCAAAATCTTATATTGTTTTTTGAGTCTCTTAGCCTATCCTGACCATCATCTCAAAAGCGATATCTCATTCCTGGTACTGGAGTTTTTGTTCTAGTATAACTCAAACCTCATTTAATGTATATTAATAAAAATGCTTGATATTTAAGTACATATTTAAATATATATGAATTTATTTACATATTATATGCAGTTAAGAGTAAATATAAAATAATATGATTTCCTACGGTTTTTTTTCGAACACCTTTACTGTTTTCATCCTCCTTTTTCATCTCCTTCTATATTGTCCTCCCATTCTATACTCAACTAAAGTTGTCCTATTTTTTTCCATTGCTCCCCTTTATAGCACCTGTATCCTATTATTTCCCTCTAATATGTGAATAGCTTAAGGAAATCATTAACTTGCCTGACTGGTGAAGCAATAAGGGACAATAAGAGGTCCTATTCCCAAAGTGATTTAGACAGTTCTGAAGATGATATTTGAGCTTGTCCTCTGGCATACATATACACAAGCAAACTTGCTCAGATGCATGGTACGAGTACAAACACACATTTATCTGCACACATCCATATACATGTATACCAGCACAAACACATTCCTACCCACCCACAACACATTAACAAAGAATAACCTATCATATCAGTATGTTTTCTTACTTCTGCTGGTTTTATTTTTTGTCAGTTCCAAAAAGATTTGAGATTTAAAAGTGTTCTGAATAAAAGGTTTTTGTTGTTGTTTTTCAACATTTAATTATTTCTTTGAGATACATCTCAGTCACAGTCCCCTCCCTCTTCCATGTCCATTGCCCACCCTCCTATCCTCTTCCCCCTCACCTTCCTATCTGCTTTCTTTTTTTTAGTTTAAGGTATATCTTTTATCCCCCCACAGCTCCCCCTTTTGGTCCAATAATGGGCTCTTTTTCTTATAACAATAAATACAATACAAAACAATAAGAACAATTAGGCAACAATTATGAAAATTATAAGGTATAAAATATATACCTAATGTCCAGTCCATATGTATTTGGCAACTGATAATAATATTCTGTTGTCTCTCTATCTCTATGAGTTTAAATTTCTATACCTAACACAGTTTACATCGTTGCTTGCATTACAAACTTAAAAACATCTTCTTAGACCTAGAACATCCTTTTAATTCCTAAACAACTCAAAATTTAACTGTTAGACTATAATTGTCTAGTCTTCAACCACATCAGAGATCTGAGAAGGATAAATATATTTGAATAAACAGGAAGTGCAGTCCAGAAGCTTCCAAAACTAAGAAATGATGGACAAATGGCTGTTTGGACATTCGTTATTGTTTGCAATAGAAAACAACTGAATGCCTCCAATGTCATGGTTTACATTTGTCTGTCCTTTAGAGTTCCATAAGAGGATTATGTGTATAGTTGCGTCGATTCTTGTGAGTTTAAGAAATGAATAATGCTGGCGAGGGTGTGGAGAAAGGGGTACCCTACTCCATTGCTAGTGGGAATGCAGGCTTGTGCAACCACTATGGAGGTCAGTCTGGCGATATCTTAGAAAACTTGGAATAGCTCTGCCTCAGGAACCAGCCATACCAATTCTGGGTATACACCCAAATGCCTCTTCACAGAATCATAAGGAAGTTTCCTCATCTATGTTTATAGCAGCCTTATTTGTAATAGCTAGAAACTGGAAACAACCAAGATGTCCCTCAACCGAAGAATGGGTTAAAAAACTGTGGTACATCTACACAATGGAATATTATTCAGCTATCAGGAACAATGAAATTATGCAATTTGCAGCCAAATGGATGGAACTAGAAAAGCTCATCCTGAGTGAGCTAACCCAGACTCAGAAGGACGCATATGGCATCTATCACTTATAGTAGGATTTTAGCTATATAGTAGAAGGTATCAATACTACAACTAACACACCAAAGGGAACTTGGACATAGACTTCTTATTTTTAATTTTAATTTTTTATTTATTTTTTATATATTAGTTATATTTTTTCTATTTTTTAGTCTTTTTTATCTATTATCTGCTTATTGGTTTGTTTGTTTAGTAGTTCTCTCTCCAGGGCAATGAGGCACTTTTCACTGATGGTAGTGCTTCGTAGACCCCCAATGAATGAGGAGGCTCTTGGCCCTCATACGACCTCTCAACTGAGATGAGGGACTGTTATATAAGGACACCCCACCCCAGAGAAATGGGATGGAAGGGTTAGGAGGTAAAGAAAACAATGAAATGTGATGTTTCAGCCTTTTATTACTAATTGTCATAAACTGTTTAGGATAATTAAGAAATGCAAACTAATGGTTATGCAAGCCGGTCATTCTCTTAGGTACTATGACAGCCTATTATAGTTACTTGCTAAGCTAATCAGAAATAAACCTGCTAAGAGACAAGCAACATCTGCTTACCCTGATATAAGAGATAGATAGGGCCTCTACAAAAACCTCAAGAGATCTGCAGAATATGGCATTCAAAGATGTTTTCGTAACTTTAGAGTTTTTTATATCAAGACATATCAACTCTTGACAGCACCCCCTATTCTCCTCCAAGTAGAAGATGAGCATCGAAGAATCTCCAGTGGGAGATGATTGAATTAGTCGCAAGCCTATCTCTTGGTAGGAAAAGCCCCTTGCTCCAACTGTAGACAGAATGCTGTCCAAAAAGGAAAAAACCTGGAAGCAAGTAAGTCAACAGCCTAGCTCTGCCAAGACAGGGTAGGTAAGTCCTTCATAACCCCTGCTCTACAATCAATGTGTGTCAGAGAAACGGGGCCAAATGACTGAAGATCGATGCTGTAATGTATGGAGAGAAAATGGGAACTGTCCAGGAAGCCACTGGTATGTCATTTCTTAGTTTTGGAAGCTGAAGACCCTGTACTTCCTATAAAATCAGATATATTTATCCCTCTCAGGTCTCTGAGGTGGTTGAAAAACAGATAGCTAGAGTCTCATAATTAAATTTTGAGTTGTTTAGGAGTCAAGAGAGTGTTATAGATCTAAGAAGATACTTTTAAAATTGTGTTGCAAGTTAGTATGAATGTTGAGTCAGATATAGAACTTTAAACTCATGGAGATGGTTAGATTGTAGAATGTTAAAGTCAGGTACCAAATACATATGGACTGGACATTGGGAATGTACACTAAGCCATATAACCCTCATAACTGTGGCCTAATTACCTCTGTTGTACTGTATTGTATTTATTATTATAAGAGAAAGAGCCATTTTTTGGACTGAAAGGGGAAACTGTAGGGGGAAATAAGATATACCTTTAACTTAAAAGAGAAAAAAAAAGGGAAGAGGATGGGGGGGTTGGGGGTGGGAGGGTGGGACTGGAGGGGGAATCGGGAGGGGACTGCGATTGAGATGTAACTTGAAGAAATAAAAAATAAAGGAAAAAAAAAGAAATGAATAAAATCGTCACTCCATTAATCTAGTAAGCAGTCCCTTACTCTATCTTGTCCTAGTTAGTTAGTTGCTTCAGTAGTCCCTTTAACACACCTGGAAAATTGGAACCTTAGTTAGGAATTGTCTCTTTTCAATTGGCATGTGGAACACGTTTTTAATTGTTAACTGATGTAAGTTGACCCAGCACACCCTAGGCATTGCTGTTCTGGGGAAGGTGATCTGGGCTGCATAAGGAAGGTAGCCAATCAAGCCAGAAAGAGTAACAATCTTCCATGGTTCCTGTGTCAATTTGTGCATCCAGATTCCTGCCTTGAGCATCTTCTTTGACTTCCCTCGATGACAAATTATAACCTATAAGGGAAATAAACCTTTTTATCTCCAAGTATGTTTGGTCAGTGTTTTATCACACAAACAAAGGACATACCCCTACACTTTATCAAAAACAAGATTTCATTTTCCAAAGAACTTCCAGATGTGTCACCTGTAATTCTGTTTCAGTAGCTTTAAAATACTCTGTTTTCAGGAACATAGACTTTGTTACCTGCTAACGAGACACTTTGTCCTAGTGGTGCTGCCTTTAGGCCCCCCCAATGTATGAGGAGGCTCTTGGCCCTCATATGACTGCTGAACTGGAGCAGGGGACTGATATGTAGGGACACTCTACTCCGGAGGAGTGGGATGGAAGGGATGGGGGTAAAGGGTGATAGGGTGGGACTGGGAGGGGTGGAAAGAGGACACTGTGATGGAGATTTATCCTGAAATAATAAATAAACATTAAAAATAATCTTTTCTCCCACACCTACATTGTCAATGTTAATGAAACTCATGACTCCCAGAAGCCAGGGCTTAATACTGTTGATTTTATTAGTAATTTCTTAAATACTTTTAAGTAATGTTTCTGTTTTGGGGGACTATAAAATAATTACGTAATTTACCCCTTTCCTTTCCTTTTTCAAGCTTTCTTACATATCAACCAGTGCTTTCTTTCAAACATGTCTTCTTTTTAAAATTCTTTTTGTAAGTGTGTGTGTGCTACTAAATATATAAACACATCTTTCTCAGTCCATATAATATTATTTGTATGTGTGGTTGACCATTTGGTATTGGATAACCAATTAATGTGCTCTTCCTTTGGAAAACTATTTTTTTCTTTTTTGTAGAATTATTTAATTGCTTGTAGTTCTTTTTCAAGGATTGAAGACTCTTGAGCTCCTTCCTTCCATTCTAGCATGTCTTTTGGTCTAATCCATTTTCAGATGATGTTTATACAGTCTGGTTGGTAAGATTTCATGGGTGTAGCTTCTGACACTAAATTTTTTGGGATTTTGTTGTTGTTTGCTTTTATAATATGTGTTTCAGGTGTTTTTTTTTTTCTTTGAAAGACAACACATTAAATAAAATAGATCAAGATTCAAATTACTAGACGAATACTTTGTGTATAAATTAGTCATGAAGGGAAAAGATGAAACCTGGCTGATTGTTTTGTAGAAGTCATGTTTATATTCAAACGTGTCTATAACATGGAAAGTTGTTATTCTGGTCAAATGGCCAAGAGTTAGGTCCCTCCTTTAACAAGATTTGGATTCCTGGAATCCAAAGGAAATATATGTGGTATATCCAACTAGAAAGATGAGAGAGAGAGGAGAAGAAAGCAAGAAGGTTGATGATTTGTATGTGATGCTTAAGAGGATATAAAAGTGTAGGTAGCAGAAAGAAATAGCCACTAGGTAGAATGCAGAAGAATAAAACAGTAATGGAAAAGGAGAGAACTGATGTTTTCTATCAAAGATCTTACATCTCTCTAAAGTAAACCAAAAAATTAAAAGGAATTAATATGCAAAATTATTGTGGTCAGAAAGTTATAGAAAATGCCACTGAAAGTAGCACAGATTCTAAACACTTGTTCATATGTTTTTGATATGCTCTTACCTTTTGAGGGTGTACAGTTAGCCTTATTGATGGTATTGAGAGTAGGGCTCCCTAGGTGCCTCCCCTTATTCTGGTCTTAGATGGAAACTGTAAGGGAGATGCTCTGTGTCAGAGGGCTGAGTTGGGATAGGGACTCCCCAGCAGTTGAGGGTCTCTCTCTTGCTCTTGGGTTCTTGCTGGGCTGAGTGATACAGGGGCTTCTTAGTCTTTGGAGGCCATGTAAACCATAAGGTATGCCACCATGTTGATGTAGCCATATTCATTGCCATACCAAGAAATGAACTTTATAAATTTATTATTGAGAGCAATGCAAGCCCCAGCATGAAAGGTAGAAAAGTGGACATCAGTGTTAAAGTCAAAAGAGATAACCTGGTCCTCGGTGTAGCCCAGGATGCCCTTTAGCAGGCCCTCAGAGGTTTACTTCACACCTTCTTGATGTCATTATACCTGACAGCTTTCTCCAGGTAGCATGTCAAATCCACAATGGACACATTGGAGTATGAACATGGAAGGTTATGCCAGTGAGATTCACTTTCAGATATGGGATGATCTTGCCCACAGCCTTAGCAGCACCAGTGGATGCTGGGATGATGTTCTGAGCAGCCCCATGGCCACCATGCCACAGCTTTCTAGAGGGGGCCATACCATCTTTTTATGTCAGTGATGGTATGGACTGTGGTCATGAGTCCTTCCATGATGCCAAAGTTGTCAAGGATGACCTTGGCCAGGGCATTAAGTAGATGCTGGTAAAGGAAGCATTGCTGAAAATCTTGAGTGAGTTATCATAATTCTCGGGATTTACACCCATCACAAACATGGGGACATTGGCAAAGGGGTTGGAAATGATAACCCTTCAAGTGGACCCCTGCCTTCTCCACAGTGGTGAAGACACCAGTAGATTCCACACATACTTAGTACCAGCCTCATCATATTTGATGTAAGCTGGGATCGTGCTCCTGGAAGATGATGATGCCCTTTCTGTTGATGAGAAGCTTCCCATTCTCAGCCTTGACTATGCTGTTAAAATTGCCATGGGTTGAGTCATCCTGGAACATGTGGACCATGTATTTGAGGTCAATGAAAGGGTCACTGATGGCAACAATCTCCACTTTGCCAGATGAGGAGGCAGACCTGGTAACCAGGCACCTAATATGGCCAAATCCATTCACTCTGACCTTAACCACCATGTCTAAGGAACAAGGCTGGCACTGCATGAGAAAATGGGACTTTCTCTGAAACAGGGAGGAGCAGAGAGCCTTGAATATGCACTTAACATCAGTTTTCTATGAAAAGAGATAAGTTCAATGAAAACACAGAAATATAACAGATCTCATTGAAATATGACAGCAATTATTAAGATTTAGCTATGCATGCTGTTATAAACCTCTAATCCCAAAATTTGGGAGGTAGCACAGGAATATTATGAATTGAAGCCAACCTAGATTACATACTGAGATCCAGGTAAGGGCAGAGATAACCTATCTCAAAGTTTCCACAAATCAACATTAAAGTAAGAAGTAATGTCTTCACATGAATTAAACATTATTTAAAGATATTTATAATTTTTCTGAAAATATGAGATTTTAAGATCAATATCTAAGATCACTTTTATGTTTATGGTTATGATGCAAAGACTGATGAACAAATATTGGTTCAGATTTGATCTCGCTAGGTGATACTTACTCTTCTAGAAGTTATAGGTCTGAGAAAGCTTGTGTGAATTAATACCTGTCACATGTTTCTAGGAATTCTTAAGTGAGCTTGAAATGTTGTGATCAACTATCCTTACTTTTCCCCTGAGAATTCACTAGGATGGAACAAATCTCCTCTTAAAGTTAATAGTGACAGCAGATCCTAATGAAGAACTGGACATCTAAACTAATTTAAAGTTAATGGTATTTTCTCCCCAATTTTATTTTGCTTTTCACCAACCTACCATAAGCCTACTGCATGATAAATGCCAGATTCGCAGGTGCTATTTTAGTTTGCATATTCATAGCAACTTCATTTACCTCGCCAACAAAATGTCCATCCATATACCCTACCATTTTTTATTTTTGTAATAACCAGCAGGCAGTAAAAATGTTAAGCAAAGTTTTCTAATGAGACTAAGCAGCAGGGTTGTGATCTCTACTCCACTTCTGAACATGTGTGGTGCAGCTTTGCCTTTGTTTTTGCTCAGACAGTTGTCACTGTAAATGCTCATTTCAGTTGATGAGAAGAGTCTTCAGTAGAATTATCTGCCTAATTTTCTCAACGTTTCTATTGTAACTTAAATGAGTTCTTTGTCAAATATCAGGTACATTTAGCAAACAGATGACTGTTAAACAAAACTTTTGCACAGAAACTGTCACCAGCATCTTCTTCCCATTATATTTCACAGCAGAGTATGCAAACCCTACTGGTTCTTATGCAGTATGAAATCCTTATAATATTGGTAGCTTTCTTATAATAGGTCACTTTCAGTAACACAGAAATCAAATTTCAGGAGTGCAACATGTCCCTGTTTGGAGCACATATCATCCAGATGTGTACATGGCTTGCTAGGAATCTGTTCTGTTCATTCTAGCTTTCCGAATCACATTACCACAAATTATCCTGATGTTTCCCTTCCTGTCCACACTGCCACGTGTTGAGTGCTTTCGATGTTTGTAAATATGTACACACAATACTCTACCAAAATTTGATTGTTGTGCTACAACGTTTCTTAGTTTTCTATTGCACTTTTAGCTCTGTAACAATTAGTAAAGCTTGTATATTTATTAGATGAACTAATGAATGTATTAAATGAATTAATTCATAATTTTTTTATAATTGTGTAAAGTATAATTATTAATGACATTTAATTTTTTAATCTATAATGCCTTCTCCCTTTGCCTTTAAAATCTTAGGTAAACCCCTCAAAATAAAGGCGTTAATGTATCTAGTATTATTAAACCACATTTACATTAATGTCAAACCATTTATACTTTCAGTTCTACATGGAATGAATCAGGATAAGGGGAGGATAGACTCTTGCTCACATATGTGTGAACTAACCCATTGTTCCTGTTTTATCAGCTTGGTGAGGGGAATCATTGACCCTAGTAACCATTATCTGAATAGCTTGAAAAATAAAGACTGGCATTTTAACAAGCTCTTTCATCTTACTTTTGTGTATTCTGGTAAAAAATAGACCAACATTATCAAGTCACACTGTTGTTTTGAATGATCACACTGGTTGAGTGTGAAACCACATTTTAAAGATACCAGTCCAGGTACGAATACATAGGTAGGTACTCTCTATATAATCCTTCTGAGGTTCTTTGCTTTCCTCCCATTTGGCTCACACAGTGTCAGTCTTTCAACTTTTACTTTCTTAGGCACATTATGTAAGCAGCTGTACAATTAGGATTTGAATTTTAAATCTGGCGTTTTAAAATATAGTCAATATTTCTCCATTGCACACTTCTAGCAGTTGTCTGTTGCATAATCAGCATGAAATCTAACAAAACAGTACACCAATGAAACACAGAGACATCTGCCTAACTGCTTTATCGAGCGTTTTAGCAATTCTGCGGAAGCTTTGCCGTATCACCTGTGGAGGAACAGATGTGGCGACTGTGTGGAGAATGTATTAGGGTTATAGAATACTTTCTATAAAGAAATACCAAATGCAGAAAAATATATTTTAGCTTATGAAAAGGGCCTCAAGGGATATAAATCACATTCCCCTATTATAGAGCTATAGGCTGAAGAGAATATACCATTCAAGACAGCTCCAGCTGAGTAAGGGTTTTAAGAGGAAAAGCACGAATAAATTACAGTTTCAAATCTTGTCATTTTTCTTAATATGAAAATACTTCATTTTAGGCATAAAACTGAGAGTCACAGTGAATCGAATATTTTTGTGTATAGAGGATACTTAATTATTGCTTTTGTTTTTAGGCAAATCTTTATTAAGATATTTTTTGATGGAATTGCAGAAAGTATATTTTACAAGCAACTTTCAGTCACAGCTCTCTTTAGTACCTAGTCTGCAAAAGCTTGGGGGGGGAAATGGGGGCAAGTCGGTGATAAAGAAACATCTAAAGTACTAAGGCAGAAGATGCAGTCTCAACCTCAACAGGATGCATGTATTCCACTCTTAGAGAGGGCTTCAGAGAGACCACTCTGGTCCTGCTTGTACTAGCCGTCTGGGTTATGTATAGTCAAAGTTAAACATAATGGATTCTCTGACTATCCAGTTTGGGATATAGTATGGGGCTTGTTGATGCCCTGTTAAAATCTGCTTCTGGACTGGTAACCATATTCTGTGTTGCTCTCCTCTCACTGTGGATGCTGCCCTTGATTTCCGACCTGAGGCCCAGGGTCTAAGCTCCTGTGATTCCAGGGGCACATGGCTAGCCTGATTCTGCCTCTTTCAATTTATTGCCAGTATTATTACTATTATTATCATAACTATTGCTATATGGTTTTAAAACAAATTCCCTCCTTGTAACCCATGCTGGCTGACTGGACTCAAACTCCAAGAGTTGTTGCCTTGGCCTGTTTGTTGCTGAAATTACAATGTGTGGCAGCACACCCAGTTTCCTTTAATTAAGTTAGGTGCAAAAGTTTAGGTTACGCAGCAAAATTTTTTTAAAAAAAGGATTTTACAGAAATAGAAAATAGTCTGTATTATTGTTACTATCTTTAATATTAATAAAATACAGATAATTTTAGACAAATACCATTGTCAAACCTCAACTAAAACAAATAATTTTGGTAAGACTTTGTCTTGAGTTAGAAATATTCTCAGTTTTCTGAGATATTGCCAGATTTATTTCTAAAGTGGTTGTACAAGTTTTCTCTACCACCAGCAATGAAAGAGTGTTCCCCCTTCTCCACATCCTGGTCAGCATGTGCTGTCACTGGAGTTTTTGACCTTAACCATTCTGACAGGTGTGAGATGGAATCTCTGAGTCCTTTTGAGTTGCATTTTCCTGATGACTAAGGATATTGAGCATTTCTTCAAGTATATCTCGGTCAATAGAGATTCTACTTTTGTGAATTCTTTGTTTAGCTCTGTACCCCATTTTATGATTGGATTATTTGGTTTCTTGGTGTTTGATTTCTTGAGTTCTTTGTAAATTTTGGATATTAGCCTTCTGTCAGATGTGAGGTTGGTGAAGATCTTTTCCCACTCTGTAGGTTGCCATTTTCTCCTATTGACAGTGCCCTTTGCCTTACAGAATCTTTTCACTTTCATCAGGTTCTATGTATTGATTGATGACCTTAGATCCTGAGCTATTGGTGTTCTGTTCAGGAAGTTGTCACCTCCTGGGCATATATCCTAAAGATTCTATACCAAACCACAAGGACATAGGGTCAATGATGTTCATAGCAGCTTTATTCGTAATAACTAGAAACTGGAAACAACCCAGATGCCCTTCAACTGAAAAACAGCTAAAAAAATAATCCTGTGGTACATTTACACAAAGAAATACTACTCAGCTATCAGAAACAAGGAAATCATGCAATCTGCAACCAAATGGATGGAATTAGAAAAGCTAATCCTGAGTGAGCTAACACAGACCCAGAAAGATACACATGGCATGTACTCATTTATAACTGGATTTTAGCCATAAAGTACAATATAACTATCCTACAATCCACAGATCCAAAGGAATAGGAACCTAGCAGATCTATCCTACAAGAAATTCCACCCAGCAGCATATCAAAACAGAAGCTGAGACACACAGTCAAACATTAGGTGGAGCTCTGGAAGTCCTATATAAGAGAGTGAGGAGGAATAGAAAGACCTGGAGGGGACAAGATCAACACATGAAGATCAACAGAACCAACCAAGCTAGGCCCCTAGAGGCTTATAGAGACCCAAAGACTAACACAAAACAAAAAAAACAAACAATAAGAAAAAGATAAACACTTAGACTAGACTTAGACACCCCTCCTCTGCACCCATTACAAATAAAAATGATAGGCAACTTTGTCTTCATACAGATCCCTTAGCAAGTGGGGGGAGCACTTTCAGTCATGGACTTTGTTACCTGTTAGTAGGACACTTTACCCTAGCTGATCTGTCATGTCAGGCCCCAGAGCAAGAAGAAATTCTTAGCCCCCATGTGACTGTTAAACTGAGGGGGTTGACATATGGGGCCCCCTTCACCTAAGGAGGATAGGAGGGAGAGGGGGTTAAGGTTTGGAGGGTGGGACAAGGAGAGGAAGAGGGGGGGACTGATATGGAGATATGACTTGAATTAATGTTTTATATATAATGAATGTTAAAAGAAAGAAAAATAATTTTGGAAAAGACAGGTCTGAATCCATTTATTTACACTATTATTTGTTCTGTTTCTTGTTTGTATATCTATATTTTTAGAATTACAGTTCATTGATTCTGATAAATATGCCAACCATCTCACTAGTGTATTTCTTTAGAATGTGATCAAGAGACTGCAAAAGAAATTAAGTAGAAGTAGAGACAGTGAAGCTAGAATCTGCTAACTTCTCTCAAATGATATGGAAAGGTAGAGCCTGATGTAGCAGAAGTAATGTGTGGGGCTGACCATTCTTACTGTTCAATTTCAGTCATTACTTTACTAAATGAATTCAGAATCTCTGCATGGAGGAAGGAAGCTTCAATGTAAAGAGGAACTAGAATCAAGCAAGCATGAGGTAGCAGATTTGCTCGTCAAACAAGCCAGGGAAAAATGTGAAAGACATTGGAGAGAAAGGTCTTCAGGGACTCCTGAGAATGTTGTATCTTCTATAGCAAGTAAGTTTCAAATCTGATGAGGTTGCTGGCTAGGGCGTGGGGAAAGCAGTCACTGTCAGAGCACCCAGGCTACTAGGGATGTGTATATAGTGACATTAAAGGATCAAAAGAATTTAAACTTGTCTCTGCAGGTTTGCATAGAAAATGGTGCAGGAGCAATATGTTCAGAAGGTCCTTGAGCTCTTCAGTCCAGTCTGAGAACCTGACCAGCATATTTTGCTTCTTTATGTAAGTTCTTTTGAATAGTATGTGTTAAGATCACAAAAATTGTATATTTGAAATAAGTATAAAAGAAATAAACCAAATATTAATAGTGTATTTTTAGATACTAAAGAATTACATATAAGAATTTCTATAAAAAGTATATTTTTTTAAGCTAGGCACCCAGCTATTCAGGACACTTTGAATCTTTGGAAAATCTGTTAAGCTAGAACGTAAAGGCCTGCCTTGGCAACACAACCAAGCAAGACCTAATCTTAACAAAAACAAAACAAAACAAAACAAAAAACCAAACAAACAAAAAAAACTCACAAAACTAAAATTGTAATAAAAATGCCTTCTTAGCACCTTTAGATAGGTGTTTGACAATTACTAAAAATGATTACAATGAGAAATACATGCTAAAGATTAGAAAGATGAACCAGCAGTTAAAAGTCCTCACTGCTCTGTGGAAGACGCAAATTCAGCTTCCAACCCCAACGTTTCATGGTTCACACTGACAAAAACATGTAACTGCAACTTCAACAAAGACGAAACACTCCTTGGACTTCCTCAGGAACTTGTACTCGCGAATAGACCCACACAAACACACACAAGAGACGGTGGAGGGCTGGGGGGGGGGGAAGGAGAGGAACTTAATTAATTAAAATTAAGCAAACTTTTAAATGTATACGTGTGTGCAAACTTTTAAATGTATACGTGTGTGTGCGTGTGTGCGTGCGTGCGTGTGTGTGTGTGTGTGTGTGTGTGTGTGTGTGTGTACCTAAACTTTTTTCTAGTGATTGTTTACACGATGAAACAGCTTCATGGGAAACTTGAAATTACCGTGCATAAAAAGTAACTTCTGTCAATATTATTGATAATCTTTTCTTTATTCTTTACAGAGTAAATAAAAATATTTACAGCTACATGTTAAAGATTCAGAATTTGATTCCCTCAGAAATGAGGTTAAGTGCATCTGACTCGGCTTCAAGCACTTAAAGTGGCACAGTGAGCTCCATGGTGCGGTCATACTTTAGTGTAAACACACACACACACACACACACAAACACACACACACACTCACACACCTATGTGCCCCCCTGCAGGAACTAGGAGTATATGTGGGCTAATGTTAATCATTATTTTCTCTCTCTGTTAAATATGATTTAGCATAGAAAAAAATTCAAATGATTAGAGATAGATGTGGCTTAGTCTCTTTGAAGCAAATGCATAATGATACAGATTTTACATGGTTGTAACATGGTTGTATGTTGTTCTATTAAATGGCCTGTGGAACATAATGAATGAACTTCCTAAATATGGAACATAATGAATAAGCTTTGTAAAGATGCCTTTTTATCTAAAGAGTACTAATCCTCTATTTTTTTTCAAATTGAAGAAAATGCTTATTTATTTTCTCCATACTCTTTCATTTTCTCACTATCTGTTGTATTAAGTTCTTCTTAGAAATGTCAAGTTTTGGCCTCTTGCTACCAACCATCATAAACTGTTTAGGATGATTAAGAAATGGAAACTAATAGTTGTGCAAATGTGTCATTTTGTTCATTACTATGACAGTCTATCACAGTTATTTTCTAAGTTACTCAGAAATCAAGTTGCTAAGAGACAAGCAATATTTGCTTATCTAAATATAAGAGATAGATAGGGTATCTTCAAAAACCTCAAGAGATCTGCAGAATATGGCATTCAAAGATGTTATCATAACTTAAGATTTTTTTATATTGAGACATCTCAGCTCCTGACAGCACCCCTTATTCTACTCCAAGTAGAAGATGAGCATCGAAGAATCTCCAGTGGGAGATGATTGAATTGGTTGGAAGCCTTTCTCTTGGCAAGAAAAACCTCTTGCTTCAACTGTAGACAGACTTCTGTCCAAAAAGGACAAAACTTGGAAGCAGATAAGTCGACAGCCTAGCTCTGCAAAGACAGGGTAGGTAAGTCCTTCATAATTCCTGCTCTACAATCAATGTCTGTCAGAGAAATGGGGCCAAATGGATGAAGATTGATGCTGTAATGTATGTAGAGAAAATGGGAACTGTCCAGGCAGCCACAGGTATGTTATTTCTTAGTTTTGGAAGCTGCAGGCCCTGCAGATATATTTATCCCTCTCAGGTCTCTGAGGTTGTTGAAGAAGAGATAGCTAGAGTCTCATAGTCAATTTTGAGTTGTTTACGAATCAAAAGTATGTTCTGGATCTAAGAAGATGTTTTTAAAATTGTGAGGCAAGTTAGTATGAAAGCTGAGTTAGATATAGAACTTTAAACTCAAGGAGATGGTTAGATAGTAGAATGTTAAAGTCAGGTGCCAAATACATATGGACTGGACATTGGGAATGTATGCTAAGCCATATAACTCTTATAATTGTGGCCTATTTATTTCTGTTGTTTTGTATTGTATTTATAGTTATAAGAAAAAGAACCATTTGTTGGACTGAAAGGGAGAGCTGTTGGGGGGAAAAAGAAATACCTTAAACTAAAAAAAAAAAGAAGGGAGGAGGATGGGGGGTTGAGGAGGAGGAGGGTGGAAGGGTGGGACTGGAGGGGGGAGTAGGGAGGGGATTGTGATTGAGATGTAACTTGAAGAAAAAAAATAAATTATTTAAAAAAAGAAAAATTAAAAAAAAGAAATGTATCTCTATGCCATCATAGAAGATGTACCAGGTAAACTCAATATATTTTTTATAAAATATAGAGTTTACTTTGGTTTGTGGTTCTAGAGGGATAAAATCCAAAATTAGTAAGGATAGCACAGAAGCAGGCAATAGACATTGAAGCTGAAAGCTAAAATCTGAGAGCTCATACTGGAATTGTGCTCACAATGCAAAGGCAGAAACTTGAATGATCTAAGCCTTTAAATTCTCAAAGCCTGGTTCCAGAGACATACCCCTTCCAACAAGACCATACCTACTGAACCTCCCCAAACAGTACTACCAAATGGTGATCAGGTCTTCAAATGTCAAGACTATGGTAGACACACACAATATTGGGGGAGGGGGTGGTAAACACTACAAACTGAAGCTTGGAATGACCAAAAATAATTGTTTTTTATTCCTGATATGCCTCACTTCCTTGATGTTTTACCACACTGTGACTGAGATATTGTTTAACTAATTTCAGATGTGAACTTTAGTATTTAAGTCCTCAAATATTTTTTAAATTGTAGGGCTTGTTAGGTATATTCTATAAGTTATCTTTATTAGACTCTTAGATAAATTAATTCACTAATATCCAAGTTTTGCTATAATAGAATCCTATAAAAACTAGGGTAATTTAGAACAAACTCAGATAAAATTTGTGCTTGCAATGATTTTTGTCTCCCAAGGCCAAATTTTAATATTGATATTAAATAGCAATGCAATTACTTTGGATGTTCATTACATTGTCTTTGTAGTAAAAGACCAATTTTAACATTAACAAATGAAACTTGAAGAGAAAGAAAAAAATTCCAATCTGATTGGTTCTGAAAATAAATCCCCACTAGAAAACTAAAAAGAAGGAAATAATGGAGTAATGGAATTTCAGATTTGTATCAAAGATGCGCAATTCATTACAATACAAAGACAAGTTTCCAAGACATCAATTCAGACTGAATAACAGCTTCCTTATTGGTACATTGAAGAACAAACCAACTCATTCTGAATAATCTAGCTGTTGTGTAAACTTTATCTCTTCATGAACTGAAGTGTTTCCTCATTCTGTGGATGAAGCAGGGCTGAAGCACACAGCATATTTTTTTCTTTTTAAAATTTATTTATTTATTGCTTCAGGTTACATCTCCATCATAGTGTCCTCTTTCCACCCATCCCAGTCCCGCCCTCCCACCCTCTACCCCCTAACCCTTCCATCCCACTCCTCTGGAGTGGAGTGTCCCTACATAACAGTCCCCCACCTCAGTTCAGCAGTCATATGAGGGCCAAGAGCCTCCTCATACACTGGGGGCCTACATGATAGTACCACTAGGGAAAAGTGTCTCATTGACAGGGAGAGAAAACAAAAACAAACAAAAAGTCCATGTCCATGTTCCCTTTGGTGCGAAAATTAAGGTCAGAGTTAGGTTTGAGACCAGCATATGGTAAAAATTGGAAAACACATATAGGATTTCATTTGCTGTATTGCAGGGAAGAAAAAGATTCACCTTGACTTTCACCATTATTCTTTTGAAATATTTAAGGTTTTGATGACAAGTATAAAATAAGATGATTGAGATTAATTTTAGTGTAATGACATTTTGAAAGCTTGGGAAGTGTGCAACTTATCATTCTGTAGCTCTTGCACAGCAAATCCTTTGCTGCAGTGCAGTCATAATCCATCAATTAAATGGTGAAAATTATTCACATATCATCAATTGGTAAGCAGTATTTTGTATCATAAATCTGATTTATGTCAATGCATCTTGTTAGGAAAAAAACTCAAAAATCTCTCAAATTATGCAGTGTTCCACAATACTGCATTTTCTCATACACTCCATTTTTATTTTCCATACTTGGTGTTTTACCATCCTGCATTTTATACAACAGAATTTTTATGGATATGAAAATACAATATTTATAGATAACATTTACACAAAAATACCTAGAATGATTCTTTTCTTTATCAGAAAATGTTTAAGACATTTTTCATTATATGAAAATATAGTTTTGCTTACATATATAAAAGTCCAACTTATCCACATTTATACATATTTTAAATATGTATATAAAAATCGTAATCATTAAATGGGAATAATATATCCAAATGTATGACAATGTAAAAATTTGTTATAGCAATGTCTGAAAAACCTGCCAATGTTACATTTATTTTTATATTATTTATTTTCTCTAAAAATAGTTCTAATGTAAAGTTCTAGAATATTTTATCTTCATCAAAATATTTTATTTATAGTTCCTCTACCTATGTAACTAACAGAGAAGTTGGAACTGACTTAAATTTATATTTAGTGTCTCTATCTCTGTTAATGACAAAGGGAGTAGACTGTCTTAATTTTATCTCTGAACTGTTCATTTATAGGTATAATGACTGCCTTTGCTATATCACACTAAAGTCATTAGCATATCATCCAACTTTTGGTTTTCTAAAGTAACAGAAGGAAATGAAATAATAAGGGAAATATTAGATGCATTACATATTAGAGCACATTAAGTCAAAAGCTAATTAACAAAAAAATTATAATTGTAATAATCACTGAAATTCTTTGCAACTTGGATACAGATATAGTACAGAAAATGTAAATTTAAACACTCAGAGGAACTATTGAAATATAATATTAATGAAACTATTTTAAAATTCAGTTGAAATGCTTACTGTTACATGCTTCATATAAAACTCTGTAGTGGATTGAACTTGAAATGCTAGCAGGAGGCTCATGTGTTTGACTAGTCAAACTCATGTTGTGACACTATTTTTGGATAGTCTTGGAACTTTTCAGACGTGAAGCCTCACAGGAGTATTAGATTACTAGTTAGGACCCTAAGGTATCATAGATCTGCCCAACTTCTGGACTTTGCTTTTGGCGTTCAGATGTAATGTGACCAGCAAGTTGTTTACTCATGCCTTCATTACTTTTCTGCATGCTTCTGTGTGTTTCATGCAATAGAACACTGTATCCACAAGGAGCTATAGTCCAAAACTCAATTTTCCTCCCATAATTTGTTTTAGAATATTTATTTAATTGAAATTATTATATCATTTCTGTCTCTCTTACTGTCCTCTTACTGTTACCATTGTCCCTTGTTCCTTTGTAAATTCATGGCCTCTTTTAAAAATTATCTTGTTACACAAATGTTTGTTTGAATAAATATATAAATGCAACATGCCAAGTTCAATGTTGCATATATGTACATATTTTAGGTCCGACTACTGTTTTTAAATAAATAATTAGTGGATCATTGCTTGGAAAAACTAATTCTGCTTCCCTTAGACATCCTTGATTGCCTAAAAAATCTTCACCTAGAGGTGGGTGGGGTTTGGTGAGATTTTCCTCATTCATGTTCTCATGCCAGCAGTTGTTGTCATTGTCTAGGTCTTGTTTAGGTGGCCATAGTGTCCAAATTTCACAGGCATGGATTCCCTGTCATATCTAGAAGACACTATATAACAGGTGAATTCCTGGTTTCTGACTCTTCCAATCTTTCTGGTCTTTTTTTTCGCAATATTCCATGAGCTTTAGGTGTTAGCATGTTGTATATGTGTCTACTGGAGCTAAGGATCCCACACTCAGTTGTTCCCTGAATTTTGATTACTTGTGACTTTTTGAAATGTTCTCTGTCTGTTGCAAAATGAAACTTCTTTGATGCGTGAAGATGAAAGCTACACTTAATATGTGGGCATAAGGATGTGTATTTAGAATGCAGTTAGATTTACACTGGTTTAAATAACTGGCATTAATAGCTTCTTCTCTATGATCCATGGTATCACTAGCCACAGATATTTGGCTAGATTTATAATGTCAGGCATGGTCTCCTTCCTGTTGAGTGGGCCACGAATCCAATTAGATGGTCAAGATGGAAGTGCCACTCTTGTACCTCTTGGAATATATTGCCCTGCTGGTTCTGGGTCTTAAGCATCACTGTTGACAATTGATTGTTTTCTTCCAGTAGCTGGTTGTAAAGCACCTTTTGGCACTATGAAAGTTAGTGCTTAGGGAGGAGGCTTTCAGGTCAGAGCTAATTGGAATTCTCAGGGCCTAGTGTCTAACTTGTGTGGTGTCTTCAGCACATAGAACTTAAATTCAACCTTTAAGAGGCAGCTAAGAGAACAACAATAGCCTAATTGTTTGGGGAGACTTTTGGACTCCCTGGTCCAACAACTGGAAAGCAGATTTCTCATAACCTATACAGAGATTTTGATAGATAATCTATGACTGTTAGGGGAGGCATCAACCCAAGTGGTGTGACTTCATTTAACCTATGTTAAATACACTTACATGTAATATATGTAATTTTACATAAGTATAAAATAGTACAATTCTCTGTGTATTCAAAACAACAGAACTATATTTAGTGTAACTTCCTTGCTCAAATTTATTTCCACATTCTTACTTTTACAACAGGTATTGTCTTCTAAACATAATCTCATACTTTATTTTTACATTTTACTCTTAGCAACATTTAAATTTATGGTTCTTATATAAAATCTGGAGCAACAACAATGACAAAGCAAAACAAATGAACTCAATGTTTTATAGTCTTTTTCACTCACAAAAACAATAATTAAAAGTATAGTGAGGGAAAAACGGATCTTATGTTTTGGGACTATCCAGCATACACAAAGCACCTACTCATGAGGCACGGGATAATTCTATTATGATGATAACTATCGTTAGAATCTATGGATTGGTTAGATCACTTGAATATATGAAATTAATTTTCTCTTATCTGGGAGGAAAAAAAATCTCAAAAGGAATAGAAACAGCAAAGGCCTTGAAAAATCATACAGTACATGAGAAGATATGCAAGCAATTCATGGTAGTGTGATATAAAAGTATGGAGATATAGGTAGACAATAAAGATGAGATGGGGATAATGGACTAAATATTCAATCCAAAGGACTTTGTCTTTGTTTTGAAGGTAGTCAGCGACAATGGTATAGTCAGAAATGTTAACATCTAAGGGAAGAGGTTGCAAGGACTGTATGAAAAAGCAACATCCTCACAGGAGGTGAAAAAATTGAAGAAAGAAGACTAGATACAGAAAATAGTTATCAAGTTCTTAACCATGGAAGCAAAACATAATGATTATAGTAATGAAATTATGGTTAAAAATAATTTAAAATATTCAAATATAGTAGATAAATCCAATAAGATCTGATAATTATTATGTCAGCATAGAACAGATACAGAGACTCAGAACTACATTCATATACTGCCATGGAAATTTTATATCACTCACTAGAAGATGAGCAAAGTAGAGTAGGTTAAAGAAAACAACTTTTAAAGTGTTTGATTTTTGCTTTGAAACCAGATGCCAATAGAACAACACAATAGAGATGTCCCCAGGCAGTCTAAAGATAACGAGAAAGACCTAGGGCAGAGATGTCCTTTTTGAAGTAAATGATGCCTGGATTGTAAGAAAAGCCATAGGAGATGAGGAATAGGGTAAAAAGAAACATAGCACAAGCATGTATAAAAGACAAGAATTTATAGGTGGAGATGCAGGAGAAAAAGAATTTATAACTGCAATAAACATGATCATTTTCATTTGGAATTGTTACTTTTTATTTAACAAGAGTTGTCCTCTTCATTAATTTCTAAAGAAAATGCCTAAATTATTTCTGGAATTTGAATTATAATCCAGTTCAGTTTACATTCTTGCTTGTCTGAAACAAATTTAAACCCCTACCATTTAATATTGACCACTCCATTAATACAGAGACTTACAATTGGTCAAAGCAGAGAATAAGTGGTGGTAGACTATTCAGCCCTAAATGGAGCATCTAAACCATTCCCTTTTTTCATAAAGTTTAAGGAGCATTATAGAAGAAGGAGTGGGAAGACTTTCCTGACTAGTGTTTTGTCAACTTGTCATACACTAAAGCCATTTTGGAAGAGGGACTGTTCTGGCTCAAATTCTCCAAACTGAATGATTCTATCTGGCTTCTCTTGGGTTCTGAATTTCTGTGCTTCTGAACTCCACGAACAGAACTGCACCAAACTACCTGTACTCTACTGTACGGAATTCAGCTCTACTGCACTGTCTTTTCTACTGAACTCTACTGTACTCTATTCTATTCAACTGAATAGTCACTGTACTGCCTCTCAACTGACTCTCCAATGGCTCCCCATTGACTGACCACAACACTCCATTGCACTGAAATGACAGATCTGTACCAAACTGACTGAACTGAGCTCAACTATCTGAACTCAACTCCACTCCATTCTCTACTGAAGACTCTCTTTCCTCTCTGTTCTCATGAGTGTTGGGCATATCCTATTTCTCACTGATTCTCTCAATTCTTCACTTTGTCCCTCAATTAGATGCCACTTTCAAACATGGCTGCTTCCTTCTACACACTAACCTTACCTACATTGTTTAAAGGAATGTACTAAGGGCATGTCTGTGTTCCAGCCAGAGGGATTAAAGGTGTGCTGGATTAAAAGTCCTCTACAATAGATCTAACACACAGTCTTGTAGCTATCATCCAAGGACTATGCATCTCTATAGAACATTATTGAAAAATAGGAATGATATTTCAAAATAACCTTCAGATCTGCATTATCTTTGGAGGGCATCTGTTACAGATAGTCACAAGCTTTGTTGATTGCAATTGAAAGAAACTTTTGTCCATCATTCTACAAGAAATCCCAAAATATAGTGTTATCCAATGGAGATTTCTTCCAAAGACTCCATGGGAAAACTGTTTTCTTCCTCTGCCTGTTTATTGCAGTCTCTGGCATACCAGTCCCTGCCTCCATCTCTCATATGATCGTGTCTTGTGCTATGCATTCATCTTCTCTGTATGTATTTTGTAATTAACTTTGCTTTTGTAATTAAAAGTTAGCCAAATAATCAAGAATCATCTCATTTTTATGACACTAATTATTAGTTTAAAGGCTTTTTGTTTTGCAAAATAAGGTCATAGTCATACATTACTAGGCAAAGATGTTAGTATATCTTTCTCGGGGCTGCCATTAATTCCACTAAAAGATTGTAAGTGAAGTTGTTAAGTCTACGGAAAAGAACTTGTATTTTTTATTGGAAAATATTAAGAAACAAAGACATCTTTGTGTAGATTTTAAACAATGCCAGAAGTTAAAAGAGCAAAAAGTAAAATACAAAACAATTATTCCATTTATATTTTGAAACTATGATAGAAGAATTATATTGTTTTCCCTTCCCTTTCTTCTCTCCAATCTCTCTACTTCTTTCTCATTTTCAATTCATGTCCTCCTTTTTCTGTATGGTTAATATATACATATCTATTTGTAGTACACACACACACACACACACACACACACACACACACACACACACACATCCCAAAGTTCCAAAATGCAACCTGTTAAATCAGTGTAATGTTACTTATACATATGTTTTCAGGGATGATCACTTGGTATCAGATTAAACAATTGTCATGTTCTTTCCTGGAGAATATCAATCTCCCATTTTCAGAATTCCTTAGTTGTCGATAACTCCTTGTGTCGGGTTGAGGCATCAGTGAGCCTTCCTCCATCCAGGTCAGCATGTTGATTGTTGTTGTCCTTGTTCAATTCACTTTTGGGCAGACATGATGGCTGGCATGACATTATAGGTATAGCTAACAGACTCAAAGCAAATTCCCTGATCTTCTTGTTCATATAATCTTTCCACCCCTCTTTTGCAATGATCCCTAAGCCTTAGACATAGGTGTTGTATTGTAGATTTATCATTTAGAACTGGTTTCTACAACACAGCATTTTGGTTGTTTGTAGTTTTCTGTAATGATTTCAGTCTGTTACAAACATATGCAGAGATCCACAGCCAAAGGAGGGATTCTTAAGGAAGAGTCAGGGGAAGGTTTGAGGAATCTGGAGAGATCAAGGACTATAAGGAGATACCCATACACAGTTAACTGGACCACAATGGGGCTCATAGAGTCTAAACCAATAACCAAAGAACATGTATGAGCCTGGTCCTAGGCACACTACACATATGAAGCAGATGAGATGCTTGCTACTCAAGTGGATCCCTAACAATTGGAACAGGGACTATCTTCTTCCCTCTAGATCCTATTTTCCTAGCAGAACTGTCTCATCTTGCCTTAATGCAAGGGAAGACAATTAGTCCTGATGTGATTTGATATCCCAGAGTGGGTTGGGGAGACAGTATGGAGGGAAGTGGGTGGGTGGGTGGGACTGGCAGGAGGGGGAAATGGCAATTACAATGTTAAATAAACAAATCAATAAAAGAAATCACAAAAAGAAAATTATCCCTATTATTTTCATTTATTTTATCAAAGAATGGATTTTTTAATCCAAGGTTTTTTTTTTTGCTTATTTTATATTCCAATACCCATCTCCTCCTTCCCCTGCTCCCAATCCCACCCTCTGACTTCCCCCATATCCCACCACCACCCAGTACCAACTAACTCTGACACATCAAACCTCATCAGGACTAACTAAGTCCCTCTTCTTCCATCGAAGCTAGATAAGGCAGCTCTGCTAGGAAAATGAACTCCAGAGGTAGGCAACATCATCTAAGTCCAGGATAGACCCCATTCCAATTGTTAGGGGATCTACTTGAGGACCAAACAACCCCTCAACATCCTATTTGTAATGAACCTAAGACCAGTCCTGTAAGTTCTTTACTTAGTGGTTCAGTCTCTTTGAACCCCCTTGTGTCTGAGTTAATTGGCTATTTGGGTTTCTTTGTGGCATCATTGATTCCCCCCAGCTTCCTCAGACCTTCCACTACGTTTTCCTCAAGGCTCCCTGATCTTTGCCTAATGTTTGACTGTGGGTCTCTGCATCTGTTTCTATTATCTGCTGCATAAGGCTTCTTGGATGGCAGTCCAGAAAACTCTCTCCCTCCACTTCGGACATCTATTTTATCTCCCCTACTTAGGATTCAAGCATCATCCCTTGAGCCCTCCTTGATACTTAATTCAAAGAACGGATTTTTTTTTTAAGTTAGTTCACAGCTATTCCAGGTATAGTTCCATTTTTTTTTATTTTAATGTTATTTGGTCATGGAAGTAATCATAGTGCTGATATGATAATTTCAGCTGAAAATCATTGCCTTTTCTTGATGACTTCACTGAAATGAGAAGCCAGACTGACTCATCTCTGGTGGCAAACTTAGCCATTATGGTGAGCACCTAAATTATTTAATGGGTGATTAGGAGTACTGTTTTCTGATCACAAACCTCATGCAGAGGTTTAATTGACTTTATTGTTATCGGAGTTTCAGTAAACAGGAAGGAAATATTTTCATACATCATTTATAAAGCAATGCTTATTTTATACTTAGTAGATAGAAAATCCTTGAATAAGGAGAGTGATAAATTACATTGGGAATACATTGGGAAAATATAAGCAGAGTAAATATAAGCAGAGTAAAAAAAGAAAGCTTTTTTTTTCTCTGAGTGTGGATGTGCAAAGGAATGAAAATACCTTCAGAGCAACAAGGAAAGGTCTAGTGACATAAAATATGATCAGACAAAGAAAAAGGCAAGATGAGAGAATGAAAGGCTTGGAAACTCTAAGTAGTCCTAGTCTTTAGCCTCGTCCTTAGTTCATGTTCCTAACATATCCCTCAATTTTGAGCTGGTTACAAACAAGAAAAAACTCTCCGAGTTTATATTAATCTGACTCTTGAAGCAATTCTGATACTAGGTCTGCATGTCCAAATGCTGCTTTGTGCTCAGCCAGAGGTATCAACCAGTGAGAAAGGGGTTCATTTTCATGAGAAGACTTAGAAAAACACTCCTTTCTTTCTTGAAAATTTTGCCATGACAAAAGCCTATAAGTAAAGGTTTCCAAAATTTATTTAGCTAGTGTTCTAGTTCAGTAGCATTTACTTTAGGAAAATCTGGTTTGGTCATTAAATATCAGAACATACTTATCCTTCTCTAAGTTTAACATAGTAGAAGTTTAACATTTTATGAATTTGAATATTAAAAATTTAGAATTTTCTGAAGAATATTTTAGATTTTTTGCATACTTATAAATTGAAATTTTATTGAAGCTAAAATGTGGGAAATTGTGTTATTTGAGGTAAGATCATTGAATCCTTGTGAACTGATATTGTCTGCAATGGTATGGTTTTCAAATTGAAAAAATATCAGAGTGGGAATTTTGTAAAATGTATACAAAGCTCAAACTAAGCTTAGTGTTCATGGTAAACCCATACCATGTGTTAATTCACATACTGTGTGTATTTCAGAGTAATATCTTATGTTTATGTGCTTCAGTGCAATGTAGAGGGCAATAATATGAATTGTTTGTTAACTTGCCTCTCTGGCATCTGAAAATTTGAAGAAAAATTGAACCATGAGAGATGTCAATTTTTTTCCTTTTCTTATATTCATTTTCTTGGTTAGATATAGTAAGTTTGACCACCCAATTATCTACTCAAATGTTATTAATTATTTGAACACCTCCTTTCTCATCAGTTAAAGAAAAAATCAATTCAAAAGCTGATTAAAATTTTAATATAAAACCTGGAATATGAAATATGAAACTACCAAGGAAAAAATATACTTAAGGATATTGGAATTGGCAAAGATGCTTTAAATGTGAAACAAAACCACAAAAAGAAAATGCAATGATGGACCACAAATTTGAAAACTTCTGCACAGAAGAAGTATCAATGGAATGAATTACCCATTCACAGAATAGAAGAAAATATTTGTGATGTATACATCTGACAAAGGGGTGATGACTGGAATGCATTAGGAACTTCAAAAATGCAGTAGAAAAGAAACCCAAATTAGCCCCTTCTCATACTTACAACATATTAAATACACACTTCTAATAAGAAGAAATAGTGATAGTCAGCAGATATATGAAAATATCACTGACTATCAGCAAAATAGAAATAAAAAACAAAATGAAATTTCAAATACTGATTGGGGTATGGAAAAGACAGCTCTTGTACAGTTCTTCTGGACAACTATATGCGTGCAGTTAAAGTTAGTATGAAAAACAATATGGAGGTTCCATCAAAAAGTAGAAATAGCAATAAGGCATGGTGGTACATGCCTTTAATCTCAATACAGAGACAGGCAGATCTCAGTGAGTTCAAGGTCTACACAGCTAGTCCAGGACAGCCAAGGCTATTACATGAGAGACCCTGTCATGAAAAAAACAAAAACAAAAACAAAAAAATGACCATAGCAGCAACAAAAGAATTAGAAGTAGAGTACTAAGGAAGTACAGAGATACCTATAATCAAAAATAGGCAATGCAGGAAATTATCTTCATGCTAACAAAAAATATTTAAACAATCATTTTTTCTTATTTTTAAAAATTATTTTTATATTGCTTCAGATTACATCTCCATCATAGTGTCTTCTTTCCACCCCTCCTAGAAAAAGCTATTCTTAAATTTCATATGGAACAACAACAACAAAAAAAAAAACCAGAATAGCTAAATCAATCCTTTACAATAAAAAAACATCTAGGGGTGTCACCATCCCAGATTTCAAGCTGTACTACAGAGCAATAGTAATAAAAACAGCATGGTACTGATATAGAAACAGACCAGTAGATCAATGGAATTGAATTGAAGACCCAGAAATGAACCCACACTCCTATGGGCACCTAATTTTTGACAAAGAAGCCAAAACCGCACAATGAAAAAAGGACAGCATCTTCAACAAATGGTGCTGCTCCAACTGGATGTCCACATGTAAAAGAATGAAATTAGACCCATACTTATCACCTTGTACAAAACTTAAAGACCTTAACATAAGACTAGGCACATTAAATCTACTAGAAGAGAAAGTTGGAAAAACCCTTGAACTTATTGGCACAGATGACAACTTCCTGAACAGAACACCAACAGCTCAGGACCTAAGACCAACAATCAATAAACGGGACCTCATGAAACTGAAAAGCTTCTGTAAGGCAAAAGACACTGTCATTCGAACAAAAAGGCTGCCTACAGATTGGGAAAAAATCTTCACCAACCCCACATCTGACAAAGGGCTAATATCCAAAATTTACAAAGAACTCAAGAAATTAAATGCCAAGAAACCAAATAATAACCCAATCAAAAAATAGGGGGAAAAAGCTAAACAGAGAATTTCTTAGCTGCTTCTTCCAGCCTAGAGGTCCCTACCTCAGACCCTTAGCCTAGGAAATGAACACCTCACCCCCCGTTTCAATTCTTACCAGTAACTGTGTGTAGCCACTTTTATTTAAAGAACAGCTTGAAACTGGGGTCAAAGTTTACAAAACAACAACTGCTGTACTTGAGAATCTGTTCATTGGGGGAATGAGAAACGTGGGGTTCAGAATTTAGCACTTAAATGCATAGCTGCATCAGACCAACCCCAACAAAAATCTGCTATTGTGACAATATGAATGGAATGAATGGTGGTTACTTTAAGTAAAAACCCAGGTACAAGAAAACAATTGTCATATGATCTAACTCAAATGTGGAATTTTTTTAAATGTTGACATTGTGACTGGACAGATGGTACAGCCATTGAAAACACAAGCTACTATTCCTCTAGGGCAATGGTTCTCAACCCTTTCATGCAGTTCCTCATGCTTTAGTTACCACTACCATAAAATTATTTTTGTTGCTACTTTATAACTATAATTTAGCTACTCTTATATATTTGGTTGTGAGCCTAGCCTTTAACGGCTGAGCCATCTCTCCAGCCCTATTTAGCTACTCTTATTAATCATAATGTAAATATCTGTGTTTTCCTGTTGTGTTTTGAGTGTCATGACCCACAGGTTAAGAACCACTCTTCTGGAGGATCTGGATTTATGTCACAGCACTACATCTGACTGCTTACAATGGTCTATAACTCTGGTTCCAGGTGACCTAATGCAATCTACTGGCTTCTATGGGCACCTGGAA